>DWMF01000190.1:0-17245 GCA_018244815.1 Parelbella polyzona | reverse complement strand
AATATATCTATTCATTTAATTACCTCGACATCGTCTAAGAAAAGTCAAACGCAAGTATTCATGCGGTCCTGTTCCCAAAAACTAATTGGTCTGCTTAGCAGCAATAAATGTGCGCCCGCAGACTTTTATTATTATTATATGATAGGCTAGCGTGGATGAACATTGAAGAGAAAATCCAACTATCGCAATTTCTTATAAAACTATCTTGCTCATGTCCGTGCATATATTTTAATCATATTTGCTTACACATAAATATTAATTCTTTATGCTAACACACAACACATAACATCTTTTCACATCACACACACAGTGATGAAATTGTGTGAGTTTATTGAAGTCATACACTATCACGCTTTGGGTGGTTGCGTAAATCATTGTGCGAATAACGCACTGAGCAAAAAGAGCAATTAGTGTTGTGCGAGAGTCGATAGTTTAGCGGATGTCGATAACATTCCGATTCCGCGACGTGACTCCGTACTGGAATGCGACAACGTATAACTGATCGCGTTTTACTCGATATTGATCTCTATGTCGACGCACTTTAGATATCCCGTGTGTAGCGTTAACATTGCAAGTGATCAGACGTGAGTTCGATTAAAAAATGTGATTTGTGATCGGCACTCGCCCGCTTATTTTATTTTCGCTGGTGTACGTGACGCGCTGGCGTATTCGCAAAAACGTATGTCATAACGTGGTAGTTCTAAATGATTTGGCTGCTGTATATGGCGTTGTTTAAACACCTTGAAACGTAGGGTTGTGCTTTCTTTCGATAAAAAAAAACAATGGCTTGCGTTTCGTGTATATAACGCACCAGCCCTATCTTATTATTCAGAGTTCAGACACATACGTAAGGGTACCTGCGCATTATTTATGTCATTATATTGACTGATATATATTATAGATATCGACGAAGACTATTTTATGTATGTATAATATTTATCATCCATGTACCATCGGCCTGGCATAGGTTTTCCCGAAGGATTTTACCAATAGTCCCCACACTGGGCATGCGAATTGGGGATCGCAGAGCATTGTATCTCCCACTGCTTACGCTGCCACGCGTGGTCGGTCAGAATAGGTAATCGTGCCTGGCAGACTGCGCTATACCACGATCTGCAAGCACGGGGATGCTCGCCTCTTACGATACCCCGATATCCCAGCAATTAGCCTGGGTAATAGTCTTCCATCGCCCCGACTTGAGGCGACATGTGTATAATATTATAATTTTATATTGTCGTTATCAGTTTATGACTACAATTTAACGATTATTTAATATATCTTGTTCATAAAGTTCATATACGTATATATGAGAAAACGTGTTTTTCATTCCATTATTTACATGAAATCTTGTTACTTACAAGACATTTGAATAAGTGTAAAGTAGCCTTAACGTGTCCAGTGTATGAATAAAACCGAAATGATTATGTTTTGACATTTCGCTGAATATATTCGTATAAATACCACTCGTGACTAACAAGTTATTATTCTTATGTCTCGATATTATATTTGAATATTCTAATATTTCACTTGGCAATATTTGTTTTTACGATACCGTATATCTACATGTTTGACAATATTCACAGTACATTTTTCTCGGGGAACATAAATTGTTGATAATATTGGGACCATTTAAACGGTGTTGTCGTTAAAATCCTTTTTTGTCGTGTCCATTAAATTAAAACACATAAAATTATAACGGCGCTCTTTCTACTCCCACGTTTAGCTTTCAATGCGCTGGCCGTCTGACACTTATGTCCGCAACATGTAATTTATAGTAGTTACAACTGGCGATGTAGTTGTTTTAAAACTACATGTTATGATCGAAACACGTTGAAATTTATGATTTATTTTATGCGAAACGAAGTGACTGTTAGTTTTCACATTTCTTTTGGTTTTCATAACGGATTAATTAATGTGTCCATGTCGATTTTTTTCTTCAATATTATACGTTTAGCGTAAAAAATCGCAAGAGGTTTTTCTTTCAGAATTTTTTTCTTCGGTCAATCTCAGTGCGTTTCGTTTCGTTGTTTAAAGGGACAATTTGAGTTAACTTGTTTCTTGCATAACATGACACATTTTTAGAATACTCTTGTTTTAAATAAGCAGTGTCTTATTTAATATGGCAATTACATCGTTAGATATTAAGACAGTTATAGATCGTTATAGAATCATATCTGTCAAAGAACAGACAAGCGCTAGGATAAATGAATTCTAGAGGCAAATGTGGTAGAGTGCTCCCCTCCGAGACCTGCGACAGGATACAGACAGAATCTGGAATGGTAATCTAAGACAACGTATGTAGCGCTAATTAAAGAAGGCCTATGCTAAGCAGTGGACAGAAACTAGCTCATGACGATGACCATGATGAATAATGAAGTGCATTCATTGCGAAATATTTGTTTATAATATTGGTACGATAAGTAACAGAAATGTACGGAGAGGAGCGAAACAAGAAGTAGAATAGTATGACGTAAATAAAGGCCGGCACAAGAAAACTTAACGGTAATTAAATTTTAATTTAAAATTGTCAATTTTTGAACAACACAGCCCCCAAGTCGTACAACAACAATGTAAATACGTAACTGACCTTGTTTTAAGTACCTACTATTTAAAATAATGGAACATCAAAGAGCGTCTATTTAAAGGCAAGGCGTTGATTTATTTTCAGTCTAATGTTTTCACAGCGGTGGTGTAAACGGCACAAAAACAAAGTGATTAGCATCAAAGAGTGTTTGAGCGACTGTCAGTCCGTAGCGCCATCATTTAGAGCTGTCAATCATCACTGCAGCGAGCTGAGAGGGGTGGTCGCCTACGAAACGCTTCGTGTGGTGCAAACTATTTAAAAATTATGTATTTAAAAGTGGAAAGCGTGTATTCCTGGTGTTGCATGGGCGTTACCCAATGTAGTATTAATTATCAGTACTAAAAATTAAAAGTAAATTATTTTTTTTGACTTGAACAAAGTGTTAGTTTTGTGATTAGCGTCCCTGACTTCTAAGCCGAAGGTTGCAGGCTCGCTTCCTATTTATGACACATACTTATGTGATAAACTCCAGTATTTCTGTATTATTGATAATCAGTTGCCTGATACTAGACAACAGGGAGTCTTGTCTCTAATATCAGATGGCTAGGTGTGAGATTTATTAAGTTATCTTATTATCATAGCGAATTACACCATAATGCAATTATTTTTGATTACACTTTAGCTGAACATTGTGTTAAGTTAAACTAGATTAGTGCGAAACATCACTGCCACGTAGAATTGGGTATATACGAGGGTAGATGGAAAATTATGAGCCATTCAGACCAATCCGTGAAAACACCAACTTCATATCTTTTTTAAAATATTTCCTTACATATAATTATCCTTGCGCCAGTCATTCCACAAATAAGTACTTTAACATTATAATACTTGACCTGATGTACTTATTCCACATTCAGTAATTGTATTCGTACACGCGCGCGACTTCTCTATTAAACACTGTCTGATCTATTTGGACAAGACAGGTCAAACACAAATACGAGCACAGCTCAATACAAAATAGTGTAGGACTTAGCAAGTACACCCAATTCCATAACATGTTGATATTACACTTGTAATATCAAATACGTACCTATTAGCTTGGCCTTACCTGACAACGCCAATAGCCCCCAGCCGCCCTCAACCCTTGTCGCACATTAGCGGTGCGCGTCAAAGGGCGCCTCGTCAGCAACTGTTAAACGTATTACGACATAAAGAATTCTCCTTTGAATACGTGTATGTTGTTGCTGGAACATGATATAGGTTTCCGCGTGTTCTCTTTGGTAAGTAGACTGCTTACGCTTGGACTTGACATATTCTAGTATTGTAGTTTATTTGACATTTTCTGATAAATACTTATATATATTTCGGAGAAACCTTACAAGTTCTTTCACCACCTTCGATCATAGATTGAGTCGTGCGTACTACACGGAATTCCTTTTCTCGCCACCCTACGACCTCGTACCGTTTGCCCTTTATATGTAACACACAAATTTATTCATTGATTCTTCAACAAAAACGAAACGTAATAACGACCGCACAGGAGCAGGACTTAGGGGCTCCTCCACATTGTTTACTCCTTTCTGTATCTTCCCTAAAGCATAAAATTAAAAGATATTTATTGCTATAAAATCAGCGCAGGTAACAAATATAAATATTCACAATGGGTACCTCTAAAAATATTCATACATCATTGCGACACCTTAATATTGGTACCGAGTCGGGCTTTGTTAGTAACACGTGAGCGCGCATAAATCACATCACAATAGTGAAATAAAAACGGCACAATAATGAATTGAGCGGTCCATTGCATCGTTTTACTGCATATGGGCGAAGCGATTCCGCGCACGCGCATGCAGTACCGCGGCTCAAAGGAGTGGCGGAATCGCCGCGAGCCGGACGGCGCTGATTTTGATTTTTAATCATCCATTCTTTCAAAATTGGAATGCAATAGAAAAACTGTACCGCATCTAAATATGGGCGTGGTGATGCAAGCCGACGGACGTGATGCTTATATGGTAGATAGAAAGTACTGGTAGCACTAATGCGGTTGCAGATCGCAAGCGCTGTGTAAAGTTAACCAGTGTTAGTGCAGTCGGTTCTTGGATGGTTGGCCGAAAATTATCATATGCAGTTCCGTGAGAAGTCGTATGTAAAGCATGTTAAGCTTTCGGTTCCGTTTTTGAACGTTATGTAACAATAGTTGAACCACGTAGGACGTAATACACTTGGTTTGATAATATCTGATCAACGGGTTTGTCACTTACCCGTATCTCCGGCAATCCGAATTGGAGAAGCATTGTAAAGTATTGTATTTCCTAATTAGACGTAAAACACAAGAATACTTTGGCCGACCTCAGGATAGAATTCAGGCCCTCTAGCTCAGCAGTCGCGGTTGCAACCGCTAGACCAACGAGGCAGTCAATATTATTCAAATACATTTTTTCCTTAACTAATTACAAAACAATTTACATCATGCGAACCGTTCCTTCCTACTTCCTTTATTTAAACAATTATAACACCTTCTTCACTAATATCGCTGCACATGTCCCTTTTAATATCATCACTTCAAATGTGATTATAACAATATACATTTTCGACTAATTATAATTATCCATCTAATTATACAAATTTAGTAGCTACTAGAAATTATACAACGCCGTCACTGTATAAATTAACGTACTCAGAACTTTAAGGGACAACAAAAACTAGTCACTATAATACCTTTACTATTTAAAATTAAGGCTCAAATTGCTCTGTATCAAGTGCAGATACAATTGTGGTCGTAAGCTATGATACAGTATGTCCTATTTAACATAAACGTTTTGATTAATTATATTTAGGGTGATGTTTTTATTGCGTTGTGTATAAATTATGCGTTTGCTTATAATTAATTACAATGTGGCGAGATGTATACTTAATTTAAATATTATTAACGGTGTTGTTTGTGTCGCGGCATTCGCCGATTCTTATTTATGGTGTAGTTTGGTTCTGATGTGAAATTTAAATATTAGAATGAGACATGAGTTAATGAAGGTCATTTCGTAAATATTTCACTATTTTAATTTTTAGACGTGTTTCAAGAGACTGTAAAAGGATAATACACATGGACAGATATAAGTAAAAAACTCATAACATTAATTGATTTTGACAATTATTAGGTAAGTATTTTAATGATTGGTCGTAATCATATTTTTAATTGTTGGAATTTGAAACAATTTAATGGTAGATACATTAACATACAAATGCAATTAGGAATAAAAAGTTACAATGCTAATTTCGTTTATTTTACTATATCACTGTTAATAATAATAATAAGAAAATTACTGAACTAAGACTAGAAACTATCAAAAAGTACTGGCAAATGTTTTAAATGTGACTGGCACGCCACATACTGTACTTTGGTCGCATAAATGTTGACAGTACTATATCAGTAACCTTTAATCAAAAACCAATAATGACTGAACGAACGACCGACGAATGATCGAATGATAAAGATGCGCAAAAATACGCGGGAAAAATTATTAAACATTTATATGTTATTATAACATAGTTAAGTAGGTAAATACTGTTCGAATAAATTCAAATACCTATTCAAATTTGAATAGTGTAACAAAAATAGCAGCGTGCAGAAATAAGTAAATGCATAATAACTCGTAATTAATCACAATAAAAGTATTAAACCATAGAGTTGATAATTAAGCAGTAAATTGTTTTATATCCACAATTATTTTGAGCTATTTTGACTAAAGATAAGCAACGGTTACCTTGTATAATTCATGGTCATTATTTTGAAGGGGAATTAAGGTTTACGCTTCGACTGGTTATGAATAGCCGAGGTGGCTGGCAGTGAGCGTTTAGCTGGTGGTTTTACCTTGCCTAACAGTTCCACGCTTTCAATGGTAAAATAAGTTGATTTCTAACGACTAGTATTCGAATTTTATTCGAAATCTTCTGAATTACATTATGTATATATCTACATATAGTCCTAAATTATTATTAAAATAATAATTATTAAAATAGCACTAGGTATTTCGTTTTATAAGTTTGCAGAGTGTTCTCCAAATATATAGAAGTAGGTTTAGCTAAAAATTTATTCAACAATAGACCTCACCTAGCATATTATAATAAGAAACGCAACATCACGCCTGTAATTCTGAAGAGGTGGGCAGAGGAGTGTAATCCGCAACAAATATTTGTTTTTGTCTTTATGCTTTATTCTTGAATTAGTAGACTAGATGTATTTGGGGAATTTATATTGTTACAAGAACCTACAAATTTTATTTTTTTAATTCGTTCACCTGTTCGTTCATTCTTACATGAACTCATTCATTTCCATTTATTCAAAGCAAACGTCTATGTAAGATTTTGACCGATTTAATTCAAATGTATGTATGTGTGTTTTTTCGGCTGTTTAGCGATTCGTCACGACCTGCTATGTTAAATAAATTAACACGTACCAGATATTTATGGCCTCCAGCGGCTACTTAACACCGAGCATAGAACAAGCTTGTTAGAGTCTTTATTACTTTACAAAAAGCTAGTTCCCTAAGTATGTACCGTACCATACCCGCTAATCCAATACAATTATATGAATCATCAACAAATTGAAATATTGCACGCTGGTTTCACCTCTATTGGTATATGAATAAGAGTGGTAAACGTGTGTTTAATAAACAGAAGGATGGTATTATGTGTTAAGTCGTCAGAGTTGCAAAAACCAGACGGTAGCCGTTTATCGCGTTGATCGCGACGCGATGACGTCGGCGCTGCGTTGTTCCCGGGCGTTTGGATGCGGTAAAAATATTTCCGTTCAATGGAACATCGTGGTGAATTATTGATAAGCTCCAGTGTCATCTTGTAGAAGAAGAATATATGCAGAAATGAAAGACATAAATAAATAGTTGTAGTATCTATAATATTTTATATCTTTGGACCGTTCACACAAGTTTCGCTGCTCTCCAACTAGCCAAGGCCTGTTCAACGGTAACTAAACAGCTGATAAACTAAATTATATATTTCTAAATACATGGTCAGATAATTTAGAAATAAATACTAAAAACGTTCTAATCATGCTTACTACAAAAACATACTTGTAGTTGGAATCAAAATTACAACCTTGTCACAGAATTTAGGAGATATTTATTATTGGGCTCAGATATTGACAAGCTGCACCAATTATTTTTGTACAGCTGCTTTCCTAAATCATAAGGGTAAATACAAAACTGATCTGCTAATCTCTTTGTTGACTATAGTTTTTATAAACTTCAAGTCTTCATATAACTGTACGATGAAAACACAAAACTACATAAAATCACAATCGTGGCTAAAGTTCACTGAGTTGTAGCAGAATCGGAGCTTTGTGTATCAAGCACCTGCCTGACTAAAGCTGAATATCTCATCCGTTTTCACGTACCAAAATTGCTTAATTATTATCTTTGTTTATCATTATCATCTAAGCCATCATCGTCATTAGCCCGTATCATATCACCACTAGATATAGGCCTATCTACTAGATATAGCCCTATCTCAGTGAGCGGCATCGTACCCTGAGAACGATAAAGTTAATTACTTCATACTATTCATTTTTATATTCCCCCATTAAAGCACCTTCGCAACTCGTTACATTATCTGAAGATAGAATTTATTGCGACACAAGAACATTATGCCACATCCGGACCCATCACTTTATAACTCCGGCGCATGTCACATAAATCAAGATGGCGCCGATAACAGGCCACCGCTCATAAAGGCAACAATGAGAACGAATTTACGATTCATAATTGTACATTAGAAGCGCTTCTGGCCATGAAGCACCGGCGTATCGCAAATGATCTGTTAAGTTAAGCAACGTTGTTTGCGGTAGATGCAGTTAGAAATTAATTATTTTGTTTAATATACGTATATAATCGTATACAAGTACAATCATCAATATTACATTTGTTTTATAATCGATCAATTACATCGAGCGCTTTTCCGACCCTTTACTGGATGTAAACCTTTCAACAGATAATGCGAACGATAAACTAAATGTAGAAATATATACTAGAAAAGAGTTTAACATACATATAGTCCAGGACATTTAAATAGCAGAGATCAAAAATTATACCGCGGAAACAGTAACTTGATCGTACATATTAGAATAATGCCCTATCCATTATTTCGATGGTCCAGCGCACGTCACATAAATCAAGATGGCGCCGATAACAGTGCCGCTCATAAAGGCAACAACGAGAATGCATTTACGATTCATAATTGTACTTTATTAAATATCCGCCGGTTGCATTTTAATGGAAGTATTCTGACCAACAGAACTCGAGCCGTAAGTTACCATAGATGTACTAAAGTTAGAAGTGACAATAAAATATTTTTAATGTGCTTAAACGGTTGTGCCCAATCGCTTGGGCGAGAGAATCCTATCAGCTTGCGATAAGTTAATAATATAACATACTGCGCTGATCAAGTGCGGGTCACCAAACTTCATTCTATAATGTAAACTAAGTTTCCACAGGTTTCCTCACGACGTTTTCCATCACAAATACTTTTCTGAAAAGTAATATAGAGTAAATAAAGCGTATGTTTATCCTTGAAACTACGTATTTGAGTCAGAATTCTGAATACGTTGTCCTGGTAGGTACTTTGACAGTTTAATATCTACAGCACTGTACCGTGACCGCTTACATTAATACGAAATGTTGGTACAAAATTCATAAAACCATTGGTAGGGTTTGCCAAATTGCGTTGCATAGTCACTGCCACTCTTCCTCTTGCACAGCGACAGGGTAATACTGTTGTGAAGTCTGAATGACGTGTCGCAGACACTACACACGACATGACAGGGGGCTATTCAACAGACCCCTCTGGGATCTCAACGCGTCACTGGCTCACTTCGGACAGGCAGGCCTTGTGACAGTATGGACGGATATATCCTGGCCTATTACGTAACACAGCATCAGGTGGAACGCCACCTCATGCTACTGTTATCATGCATGAGATGCATGCAATAGCGGTAATTACTTACATAAACAGTGCAATAGAAACATAACAAGGCACATATAAATGCAAATTTTGAATTTATGATACTGCACAGTGCATACTTACTATCTTGATCTATATAGTTGTTAATTATCTCGAGGTAATATACGGTATTATGTAATTAAAGCACTCGCTTGTATATAGGGGTTTTTTTATAAATCGAGTAGGAAAACTTTACTGATCCATCTAGTATGGATTGGTATAATACCAAAATAATCCACACTCTGATGTCAGTCCTGGATGCTTTCAACTTGCTATCTACGTCCTCCTAAGGAGAGAATCTTTAATTATAATTAATCATCAACCGTTATCTGTACAGATATCCACCGTACCTTACCTAACATGCACCGTACCACGCTGCAAAAAAATAGAATTTGACCTAGATTAAAAACCTAACAGTTAAACAGCAACTGCGAACAACTTAACATATTTACCTCGTAAATTTCCTGCCATTCTTACATACAAATTGGGTATGGTCAGCAATTAAGCACACATTATCAACGGTTCCGTGATAACCCCCCATTCGTCTCGGCATTAGCATACGAGAATTATTCCATTACAGTGTTAATAATTTAAAAATAATGCCTTGCAACACGCGACCGAGAGTTATGGGCCTCTGGAGATGTATTTACGAATCCATAGATCGCTCAAGCTAAAATATACCTTATTGGTAACGATTTAAAGTTCAATTTGGAATGGTTGCTAATTTGTTCAAGGTGTTCCAACGTCAAAGGAAATTGAATTATAAGGATAGGAATAATAGGGTTGAATATGAAACGATATTCGATTTTGGATTCCCAGTGGCACTGAACATTTTATGATGCCAGTGGTGGACATGAACGAAGGCTATTAATCTCTTAATTTTAAACTTTTTTGCAGTCTGTATTTATTCGGAGGAGAAACACAAGAAAGTATAAATTGTTAATTTAATATACTAACACAAATTACATTACTACGATATCAGTGAATTATTCAACGATTACCGCGAAAAATTTGCATATGTACCTCTCATAACGACAAATTACTGAATGCAATAATTTTAAATTTCTAGTAAAAGTATTTCAATGGAATATAATTATTAACAATATATGAGTTATATAAATTTCTTGTGCATTGTGCAAATAAACTATAGTTCTAGAACTTAAAACTAAAAATAACAATATTTATGTAAAGTGTAAATTTAAAATACTAAGCTTACCCTCAACTAAAGGGAAATTTATTTATAGTATAACTTATACTTGAATAACTTCACAGATAATTAAGTATAGTACACAAATTATATGTATCAATGACACATTCCTGGAATATAAAGAAAGGATATCAGATATGATATGATCAAGAGAAAGAAAAATATTTCGTCTGCAGTTATCTAAGCCATTTTGGATACCAAAATTTCTATTATCTTAATAAATGAATATATAGATATGTGGTGTAAGATAAACAATGTCACTAGTTACCAATGTTCTTTTTGTTACTAACAAATGAGGCCTTAAGGCACTGCCAAGTAATTTCCTAAAATATAGAAAACAGTAGAGACATTTTCACGTGCATAAATCTGAGAGTAAAAAAAACCAGAGTCCAAAAAGCTCCTTGATAAATTTTGACCCCTGGACTACGGCCATAAAGCTTGTTGACATGTACTACAGGCTTCCATCGGTTAAGCTAAGATACAAGGGATTCAAGAAAGACGAACACAGGACGACGAATGAGGTTTCCTGCATGAGGATAACGTGTCTTTTCAACTCTTGCAAATTTCTACAGGCGACGCCAAGCACTTTTCGTCACATAGTCTGTCTGCTTGTTTGCTACGCTAAATTAATTAAAGAGATTTAATTACAATACACACGGTAAACACACACATTCTCACACCTTTTCGATAAAGGCAAACGAAAACTACAGTGCTCTATAAGCTATAGTTCCGTTAAACTACGTACGTATATTTATAGGCGGCGTTAACAACAGAAATCAGTGGGCCTGTACGTTGGTAAGCAAACAAAGAAAACAAGCCCAGCGCCACACTAGAGTGGGCAAAGCTCTCAGATTGAACAAACGCAGCGATAAATCAGCCGCACGCTGCAGGTGCAGCGCGTTGCCGACATTCTGAAATATTGCGACACAGACCAATCAGAACGTAGACGCTACACACCATATTTATTGGATGTATTCTTCATGAGTCGCAATAGGCTCACCGCCAATAGGTGGTGAGTGGTATACCATATGGAATACTCTGCCACACTATGTATGTATGGTATGCTATGGAGTGTTATGGAATACCATAGTGGGACGTAAAGGTAAACGTAACGTATGACATGTGGGAGTGTAGTACCTTCTTATATCCACGTCTTCGAAGATTACAGTTTTTAATGATTTCCATGTGCTCTGACGTGTGACTATATTTTTCCGACTTGTTTCAATGTTCCTACCTCTACCGCAGTTTTACCTCCAAAAGTATTTAATCGTTTTGTTAATTTACAAGCCTTTATAATAAAGAAAACCTTGTAAGATAACAAATAACTGTTTTAAATAAGAACTAGATATCCATACATATATACAAATATGATCAGCCCGTACCCAGAACACTTAGCTACATAACAGCACAGCTAATTGCGCTAATAATAAATATTCAAACCACTCTGTTGTTTTCTACTCTGTGCCTGAAATATCACCGCCATCTTGCATTTTGGATTAATTGAAACGTCTCGTATTAGGCGAACGATTTTAAAACACAATTATTTGTGTAACAACGGCCCGCGTTCCCGCGCCGCGCTGTTTTATCAGCTGTCGCTATAAATTGTACACTGACAGCTAATTAGCTGATAATTAATAAATAAACTGTTCGCGTATAATTATTTTAGATATGCTTCAACTGTTCTTTAATTGCTTATTCACAGTAAATGTCTCTTGTTTTTTATGGTATACTTGAAAGATAGTCTGAATTTTTACAATCACCTGTTAGGCGTGGAGCGACTGCCAAAGAGGTTTTAATGTAAAGATACTATTAATCTCCGAACGTTCATAACCAAAAACAGTGATTCGAATGATCTTTGTGGTTTAAAGGAGGAAAGGGAGGGAGGGTATTTACTTCTAATTTCCGGCATCTAATACGTTTTGTTATTTAATTTGGAGAACCCTTCTCTATAGATATATAGGATTTTTTTTATAAAGAATAAAGGCACCTCATACTCTCTTGCCGAGTTATTGATGATGGTGAAATATGCCTGAAGGTCTAAGATCGGCTCCTGGTTTTTCGAAGTTTAGTTGAACAATAGCAATCTAGTATGAACGATTCGTGGCTTTGGCTGCCACGTTGATACTACACAAGATACAGATCGTTACTTCTTAGCTACATGTCGGGTCCAAAAACAATGTCTTCTCAAACAAAACCTAAAATAAAGGATTCTGTTAATGACTGTACATTCACTGTTTTAATAATACATTAAATTATATTAGAAAACTAATTAATAAAAATATATTTCATTTCAATTTGAATGCCACTTATTATTCATATCAACAAAAAACCATTATTTATTAATACCTAATATATTTTAACATAAGCACTCTGACAGTTGCCTGATATTTTTAACATTTTAATTTCTTCAAGTCAACGTTATCACCTACTGGCACGTCGGACCATAAATCACTTCCTACAATTATATCATACGCTAATCACAACTACTGCAAGCCATAATAGGCCTTAACGCATATACAACAATGACTAATATGGGTTACATTCGCAACCGGCCGCTTAGGCAGGTTTTCACGACAATAAATAACGTTATAGTTCATGAGGGTGCTGTCAAAATATCACGCGACTTATTAAATAAATCGTTGCGCTTACGTGTTACGTGTGGGATTGAATATAATTTCTTTTAATAACACTGTTATATAAAAGTGAGATTATTGAATAAATGGCAACATTTTGCATTAAAAATAATTACTTCAATTGTTTAACAATAAGTTTATTGTTGTTTTACCGCCGTAACTTTTTCTCGAAACAAACTAATATGTGGATGCTGGCGTGTCAGGACTAAGGTCTAATCCATCCAGCGGAAGTCCATTGGGCGGAGACACCTATGCGTTTCTCTGGAAATCCTAGAATCCCTTGATATGTGTGTTTGCGACTACTAACACGGTTGTAATAGATGACAATCCTTTCATCTTCCATAAGAGGTACTTTATTAAAAGAATATTTCGGATTATTGCCTGTAACACGAAGAGGAAGCGGTAATAGAGGGTTAAATTGCTGGACTTTTCTAAAACTGCTTCTTCATACTTTCAAAAAGGCCATTGTCTTCATTGTGTATTTAACCACGAACCAGGTAACAATTTCTCTTGTACCTATATCAAAGTAGCACACAGAGATACAATTCTGTAACACTGCACTGCTGTTAGACAGCTGGAGATATATGAACATTTGAATGAGGCATCCATTGATGTTAGAGAACTAAAACCAAATGACTTCTTAATACGAAATGGAGTACTCAAGTGTTGATCTGATCATTATTATCTCCAAAACTTTTATCATCACACCGTTGTAGACGAATCTCAGCTCAAAATATATAAAGTTACAGTATGCCACGCTGGCCAGGTGCGGGTTGGCAAAATATACACCTGTTGGTAGGAAAAATAAAACCTGATATATTATGCATAATGATAATTTTCTTTGGTGATATATCGTGAAACAAAGCCTTCTACATCTAATTTACGTGTATTGCAATATACTAACAGCTGTAAAATACGACTCAATGACAAAATACAACCTTGTTATCGACAAGACGATTGATAGTTGAATGTGAATTAGTCAAAAGGTCTATTCCATTTAGCGCCATAGCATCCGTATTACAATTCAAACAAAGAAATAAAGACCGTATTTAATATGTATAGAAATAAATACCGTGTTTTTAAAATACCTAAGCTATAAAATTGTTGAATTTTAGCCGAAAAATTAATAGTGAATTTTATTCAAATAGAATTGTAGTAATTGGACAACAGTCGAATTTTAAATTAAAATATTCAAGGAACATTTATAGACTCATCGTGGCATTGAAGAGCGCCGTAAAATATATTTTTTTTAATTAACATGTAATAATTAGTGCATATTCGTTTTAAGACTAGCTATTTGTATTGCGGTAATTATCGCGTCTAGTAAACAGCTACAGATTCCATATTAATATGTCTCATAATAATAAAGCTTTGGAACATCACATACACGACTATTTGATGGCGAATTATATGAAGACTGTGCTAAGGTTACCTGAGAACTGATAAACATTCGAAAGTAGATGAATATAAACTTATTTACATAGATTTTACATCCAGACAGGAGAAATACTTGTGCTAATCACACAAATATTTGTTCCAGGTGCGTTACTTTTATCCACTGAATTAAAGGTCAACGTCATTAACTACTGGACCAACGAGTCAGTCAAAGTAAGTATTGTCAATTGTATACATATGTCACATTTAATTCAAATCTAACATGATCTATTATTTCTGTAATTTCCGTAACTACGAGTATGTATGAGCTTCCTTCGAATGTGTTCTAGGGACGCTCTTCAAATGTAGTATCAAAAAGTTTGTTCAAGGCAGGCAACACATAGATAATCCTTCATGTTGCCAACATCTATGGGTGACCGTGATCACTGACAATCAAGTGGGCCGCCTGCCCGTTTGCCATGCCTTTTAATATAAAAAAATAAAACATTCTCTCAAAATACTCAGTTACAACAATATTAATATTAAAATTAATTTACTTACAACAAAAAATTACTTTGCAATAATTTCAGCTTAATTTAGCAACGATGGATTTCCGCAAAGTAATTTCTGATACAATAAGATAAATTGGTTATCGTTCAAACTTTAAATGTAATTTAATAATTAAATACAATGTTTTCGGCACTAAAAGGAAACAGCCAACATTATATTTTACATTCTGTTATTCTGAATGATATATGACTGTTAAGAAGCCTTATATATAGATAACACGTAAGCATGCCGTATTCTTCTCTATTTCCATCACATTAAGAGCTATTTAAGTATCCAGCTAATTTCCATTTTTGAAATTTAAGTTTTTACTGTATCCGTGTAATAGTTGTTACAACAGAATATTCATTAATGGCATGCATAGATTATGCTATATTAACATGGACTTTTGGGATTAACGATACTTATAATGGCTGATGAGGAAGTCAGGAGTCTCCAAAAGTGGCCAGCGTGTATAAAAAGAGTGATAGATGTGGAAGAAGCCAGTCAAGTCTGAAAGAGATAGAGAAGTTTGGCACTGAATGCTCGTCGGTTTGATGATATGTTAATAATATTATACGTATATGTATATTTCTATTTGACTGCCTCGTTGGTCGAGCGGTTGCAAACGCGACTGCCAATCGGGAGGTTCTGGGTTCAAATCCCGGACCAGGTCGGTACTATTGGATTTTTTTAATTTAGAATTTCTAGTAGTGACTCGGAGTCTAGATCTGTGCCTGGTGAATGACAATAGGCGCACCATCTATTCCTTGGGACGTTAACGAAACTGGTGAAACGTGGGACTGTACTACACTCCTCTGCCTACCCCTTCGGGGATTACAGGCGTGATATTACAAGTTATACTTTAAACTAAAATCCACCAAACGCAGAAAAGAGAATGTTTCCGCCATAAATAGTTAATTTTTTTTATCATTTACTTCTCTTATTGTATAAATTTAAAAAAAATCCTCATCCAAGCAGTTGACCTGAATACGTACTGCTTATAAAAGCCATTGTTTCTTAACATAATTTAACATATTTTTTTGGATAACAGCCAAGAGTCTAATAAGTAAAACTGACTTGACTTAATTGATATATTATGTATATACAAATATAGCGAAAAGGTGAAGATTGAGCTCAGTGGCGTGCCATTGGAGAGGCCTACGTCCAGCAGTGGACTGGAGTAGGTTGATAAGGATGATGATGATGATGATATGCAATAGTTTTTCTGTTATATAAAAAACATAACTAAGCATAACGCATTGTACAGCTCATGTTCTTAGTAAATGTGACTTTAAAAATACAATTATCGATTTTGAAAATCGATATCCAGTCGAATCGATTATCTTTATTTAATTAAGAAACGCTGATATATTGACATTCTTATCACTTTATCACGTACGTTAATAATGATCGGATCAGATTATCATTGCATACAATTATCGTAAAATACGTAAAAATTATTCACTCATTCACATGCGGTTGACAGTAATGTGAGTCTCGGAGAAATCTAATAGCAATAGGCTATGACAAATGCAAAGCCAATTGATTAATACGATATTTATCAGATTTTTTTTGTATGCTTGTTCATCGTACACGTCTGAAGAAAGCGTGGAGAATTATTGTGGAGGATGTTCTAGAAATTTATTGACTACGTGCAGATATATTGATAGTATGTACCTACATATCTATGTATTTTTTATTTGCACGCTTGAATGAATGCTGACGAATTTTCTTCTGTTTTCGTTACAATTGATTTTTGACATAGAAATAATGTTAGAAAAGCTATTGAATTATCTAGAATATTGTTTTGATCGACAACTTCTTCGTCAACACCATCAAACCATTTATCACTCTACTTATAACATTGGACACGGGTCTTCTCTCAGAATAAGGAAAGTTAAGACCACAGTCTGGCCAGCGCGGCTGCAGAACGTAAGATCGGAA
>DWMF01000189.1:0-17312 GCA_018244815.1 Parelbella polyzona | reverse complement strand
TTTTTGGCTTATTCGACTGTTCTTTCGACATTAGCGGGTGTCTGTTCCGAATGTACTTTGTATAGACAATCGGAATGCAATTGCCTGTAGTTTTGAGGCGGCCGACAACGAAATGAAGCAATTATAAGTTGTGGGGCTCATTTATTGCCTGTCTATCGCTGCAGTTATAAAACTGAACGGGAACTAAGTTTTGCTTGTTGCGGTTATAAGTTCTCATAATGGATGGCTGGTTAGTCGATATCGTTTGTCTGTGAGCTTTGTTTATTCGGTTCGTTGTTTTGACTCGTAACTATTCAAAACATTGGTCATTTATATTTTGGTTTTGTTTCTTAGTTAAAACAATTATTCAGAGCTCTCAAGTAGAGAAACGCGGTAATTTCCTACTTATTTTAGTTATATATTGCTTCAAATGAATGCTTTCAGGTGCAATTTGTATTAAACTGTGTTGCCACACCTCGGGCTGTCTGTGTTGCAGTATTTTTCGCGATAGACCAGCCCAATTTGGTCAGCCGACACGTCTGGTCACGCGAATACCGCCATTACATTCACGTCATTCGGGATTAAAAGAAAGTAATTTTGTAGAACGAAAATTTTATTCTTTCGCGTTTTCGAGGCATATATCATGGGCTGGGTGTTTTCGTGGAGATATCTGTGCTAGATTATTTTGAGTAATGGTACCTAGTACTCCGCATACAGCGGCCTGCGATTGCGGCGAATGCGACTTAAAATTGTCTGCATTTGACAAACAGATAAACGGATATAGGTAATATGGCAATTCTGCAGTCATAATGGCTATGCAAAGGCTAGGTCATCCAAAGGGGAACTAGACATGTTTATTTTTTAAACATACTTTCTTAATTAAATTATCTATGGGTTTTCCTTTCCATGAATCTGATGACATATTTATATTTTTTAAATCATATTAATGTCCTTTCAGGGAAACATGTTCTTTTTTATAAGATGAAAGGTGACTGTTGTGCTATGTTGATGTAACATTTCTATACTGTTTTTAAGCATCTTATTTATCAATACATTTAATTTCAATTTTAAACAACCTCGAAATGGTTATACTTGACAATACTGGATCACAGCCATTCTTACACATTCAGATCGTTACTTGAATTTTAGAAATACTCGTTGACCGCATGCGACGCAGGACTCAGCCGCACCGTTCGGGCGCACCGCATCCGTGCAGAGTTGGAGAAAAAAAGCAGCAGACTATAAAATATCGTTTTGTTGGTGCAATTAAAATTGCACAGCGGTAGATAGTGCGCGCCCCGTCTTGGTTCTCTTTGTGTTCTATTGACTGGGATTAAGTAAACCCTGTGCTGTTGGACGATGCCCCTTTTATTTGCAATTTCTGAACGAATGTCTCTATTTCTTACTCGTCATTTAGGTCGTTTGAGAATTCATACAAATTTTATCCACGGTACACGTACAATGCCCAATTCATAGGGAATACTCCAATTGTTACAATTTATAAAGTTTTAAATGTAGATAAACTAAGTTGTTTTTAGGAATTTCTAGAGAAATAATATTATTTGCTACAAAATAATATTGTACCTTCATTAATATTATGTTGTTGATTTATTTATAAAGTATCATTATTTTATTAAACCTTTAATAATACTTTAAAAGAATAATTGCACGTGCAACAAAAAGCGACGGGTATTTTCAAAGTACGTACGTAAATTACGCGAGCGACGTTTGCAACAAAGACTGGCTGATTCGGCAATGCAATCTAGATAATTATTTTAATTCCGTTTCGAATATTTATCGCTCGGTTGGCATTCGAATTCCGGCGGGCTAAAATAAGCCCGCGAAAATACGGTCATAGAGTTTTCCCGCGGTTTTGATTTTTTTTTTAATTTCGAGCGTTGGACAAACGCCTAGTCACTGAAAAATACCAAATGAGTAAATATAGAATAAATATGTATGGACATTATTTTGCTGGTTACGATTCTGATTTCGAATATTGAATGTGTATGGATCTAAATATTTCGACTCGAATATTTGGAATTACATTCAGCTTGTGTTGTTATGATATATGCAAGTACTCGCATAATTGCATTCGGGTTTGAAAAATTTTATAACACATTAAGTTACGAAAGGCTTCAATTTAGTACTTAAATCAAATGCCGATTAATACAAAACAAAACCTCCGGCGAAATGACGTTTTCAGAAAATGGTCCGAGGGCACAAATTAGGAAATAGACGTCGATGAGCAGCCAATGTACAGGCATTGTTAGTGAACAGGAACTTCGCGATTCGAGAGGGATGTTCCGGAGATTGATGACATTATGACCTGATTCACGAGCTTCGGGAAATTTGACGTTTGATTTCGACTTTGACATTCGTGTGACAGGAGTATTATTGACATATGTTTGGTAAAGGAACAGATATTTCCATTATATACCTATTATTTTAAGAATGGCCGTTAGAAATCACACATTTAAAAACGGGACTTATTATGATCATATTCAACAAGAGAACAGAAAAACAGACGAATTCCGATATTAACCATTAGTCGTCGGAGTTTTCTAATTAGACTGAGCAAATAGACGAAATAAAGCATTAAGGAGTTGTGCAAATACAATTGTAGAAGGGGGAAACGATCATAGAGGTAACGCAACTGGATATGATGAATCGTTTAATGAGTTCGGTACTATTGTTTAATATTTCTTTTGCTTTTGTGACGTTTAGTAAAAAATATGGCTTATTAATTTCAGTTCTAATCTAGTTTAGGTAGTTGTAATATTGTTAATCAGTAATAGTTATTGATTATATCTTAATTACGTGACGCAGACATTTATAATTTTTAACCATTGTTTCTTTTTTATTTGGTGTATTACCATATACATACATATCATTAAAATGGTATTAAAATTTCTATTATCCCTTTTCACTTATCATGTCAGAATAACGAAATGGTGTTAAGGCTGTGTGCTCTATAAGATATTAAGTTATGTACATTTTACAGGCCGTATCCAGACGGCTTTACATCAATGGCAACACCCCTATGCAAGCTTCGTAAGCAAATAATATGACAAGATAAAGAGAATAGGACACTACGTTTCTAATGTTTGCAATAAAAAGTATATTGATTCCGTTTTGTTTAATTATTACGCGGCTCTTGGGTGTTCAATTCGAAATGTGGCGCGCGGCTCAAATATCAGTCCTGACAATTGTATACGTCATGATGCGTTAAAGAATGATAGAGCTTCTCGAATGTTCTTTGAGATTTTGTATTGAGTGTTTCAGCTCAAAATATTGCGATCTACACAATTGATGTCTGAAATACTTAGTTCAATAGTGACTATAGCCACAGTTCGGAGACTTCTTTCTTTTATATATCTACATATATACAAGAGCGTGTCTGTTTGCGTGGATGTATGTAGAAAATATTTAATAATCTGCCGGTCACTAAACTCTGGGCGTGTTTATTAAACATAAATCATATATCAAATTTCTCAACTCGTGTTAAAACTTTAATGACACGCACAATTATTATAAACACAGCAAATTTAAGCGTATACGCACTAATTATTATCTTTTAACTAGAAAGCCGCCGCCGTCATAGCACTGCATTCCTGAATATCGCGCGCATACCAGAATAAGACGAATTCCCCGGCCATGTTGACCGCCATCTTTGTAACTATTCCGAATGATTTTTTCATTCATTCCACGCGCGGTCACAGCGTAATTACAAAAATTAAATTGACATTAATTGCAACGACTCGATGTGGGTTAGTAATTTCTAGAAATAATTCGCTTAATACGGTAATGACGCTCTGGTTTAATCGTCCTTTTACTGGATCTACGATGATAGGTCGCCATTTTGTTGTCTATGGTTTCACTTCGACATTTATTAAATAATGAAGCATAGTGTCTATTCTATCATACGTACCCATTAACGTACGAAAAGTATTGTGTGGAAATTGTTATTTTGCATCTAAAATATTCCTAATACACAAATATCGCACGAATACAATACGTCAAAAAAATCAATAAGCGAAACAACACGCTCACAATTAAGACGCAGACAAGACCTCAAACGTCATAGCACCCTGGCACTAACTGCCCTCGCCCCCAAAAACAGCCCTTAAATTGTAACACAAGGCAATAAAATCCAAAATTGAACGAAAAGTACCCAGCTACCCGCAAATGGGATAAGATCATCCCGCTGTCTAACTGTCGCAAACAGCGGGCCAGCTGACGATACAGAAATCGTATTGCAATGCTGTAAATGTTAAAATCGAGGAGCAGAAGCGATGCGAGCGGCAACTGTCGCTGAAGAATTATCCGCTAGCAAAAATGCTCGAAGGGGAAGCGCGGGCACTTTGGGCAATATGCAAAAGTCGGGGGCCGGGGAGGCAGGGGCCGTGATTAGGCCGTGTGTGACGATGCGCATCTTATGCCCGCATTACCCTTTCGTTTTCCTTCCGATAGCTGCCTTTGTGGGTCCCTTTACTTATCTGTATGAAAGTAGATCGTACGATATCAATTTTCTTCTGGCTTTTTCGACTCGCTCAACTGTTTTCCGGCTTATTGGCTTCCCGAGGACGCGCCGCCGCATCTGACGTTTGCCGTTTGATTTTTAATAAATATTACGCGTTTGAAGTTTATAAAAGTGAAAAATTAAAGGCACCAGATATTACGGAGACGCTGGAAAGAACTTTAAGAGAAAAGTTTATCGATTAATAAATAAAATTATAGTTCTATTTGAAACTAGTGCCGCGTACAATTATTTTTCGGTGTGTAACACAGTTGACTTTATGTAAAGTATTTAACAAATATGCAGTATTCTTCACAGCAGCCAATAAAGTTTACCTCAGAGTTCGAATATCGCTCCACACGCTCTCAAGATCCGAAGTTTTTGCGAAAGTTCCGCGCGGGCACAATCGACTAAATGTAATCCCCATTAGCAAAATAAACTACATTCGGTAAGGGCGGACTCGTTAACACACTTTCCAAGTTTCCCATCGAAAACTACCCCGCTTAGACTACCAAATACGTACACCGAGGACAAACTAATAAACGTGAATGTTTAATATTCTACCAAATCTTCGGCGTGCCCCCCACCAACCCCCAACTTCCATTTAGACCTAAAGAATGTCGAATTGAGGAACCGCGTTCAGTTCTACAAGGTAATAAACGGCTTGGCCCGCGGAGCATCTTACGACGTTTTAGAACTGTGCGTCCTAAGAGCTTGATACAGAAGGTTATGGACGATTCGGAGAGTGATTTCCCTTGAAACCAATGTAGCATATAAATACCATTATTCTGAAACAATACACATTTTCGCCCCCGTGTAGCGTTGTTTTGAAGAAACTTCAAACGGCTCATGAATATTCGGATGCGATGCGAGTATCGATTTCTTACGACATATTGTTCCTGGATGTATACACAAATTTACGTTTTTACTACAGCATTTATTAGCGGTTTGCTAGAAATATTTATTCCTTACTACGTACAAATATTGCGCCTAAATACATTCGTGTTTCAAGTTTACAAATTATAAACAAAACAGTTTTAGAAGCCATTCTTTTTAAGTCCTCACGCAAAATTACATAGGCTTATGTCAGTGACTAAAATTTATTCCACATTCGAATATTTCATGTTCTATTGCAATTAATTTTAAAACGTATTATAAAATTTACAATTTTGTTTGTTTAACAACGGTTCCATATTTCTTAATATTAATGACCGCTTTGTTAAGCACCTTGTACACGTCGCTTACATACGTATTAAAATGCAACATAATAGTCATATTAACATAGTCGATTTTTCACCCCGAAGAGTGGGGGGTGTAATTTCTCAGCGGGTCCTTACCCCCTCTCACGCACACATCGCCGCCTAATGAAATCAGACGTCCTGACGCAATTGTACATTCAATTAGTACACAGCAGTTGCCATTCTTATCAGAGACGATTTTACGAACGAATTAATCCGAAAACATACGATTCCTATCTCCCCTACCTCCCTGTCTTTAAGTATAACGGGATATCGACGCGTTATTTGTCGGGAGTAATTAAGTACGTACTGACGTTTGAGCGCGGCTTCGTCTGCAGATTGTTTGTCAGTATTTAATAAGAAGTATATGTTTTGTTGTGCGGTGTAAATGTACCTTTACTTTACCTGTCGTGGGTAAAATTAAATTAGTTATTTGTTTTTTTTTTATTGCACATAGATGGCCAGGCGGAATTAAAGTTCACTAATTTTGAAGGCTTTATCAATTTATCTGTCTGTCTAACACACTATTTAACCACGAATACATCAATAGATATATGTTATGAATGCATCATTTATGCTCAGCAGGAATAGATTCTTACTTCCTTCACAGTGAAGGGGGATTGTTTTACTTTTCGTGTATTATAAAATCACTACGAAAACACTCTCCCTAGACAATAAATAAAATGTCGCCGCTCTAAACCGATAAAGCTTTTCACAATCAAAATAAATCATTGTAAATTAAATTAGAGAGGATAACTCAATAGACGGTTTCACATTATAAAGAGACCAATCAAAACAAACTCATCCGTGACCGTTCGGTAATCATCGATCGATTATTGAGGGGAAAAAAACTAGGGGATTGATCTATGGTCGAACTACAATTGATCACGCCTCGCTGCTGCATTATTGATAGAGCGATAGATTGATATTAATGCGCGTGGGGTCGCGGTTTTTTCAATATGGCAACACAATCGAACAATATAATTCCCGCACACACTTTTTTTTCTATCATTGTAACACTTGTTTGCGCGTTCTGTTATTGGTTTTGGAAAGGTTTGTTTATTGAATGTTTGGGTTTTTTAGGGTGATTTTTTTTCGTCCGATGTATTTCGCTTCCGCGCGCAGAGTTCCGTCGCTAATTGCCGTTGATTGGAGTTAATGTTGACGCGGTATAAAAAAACTTTTTACCACTCGATGTCACGTGAAGCTATTTGAAACTCTATCCTGTTACTAGAGTTGTTTACTATATTTTTTGTCAGTCCGCTATTTTATACGTTATTCCGCAAATTATGTCGATTGTTGTGTAAGCGGAAAGTTCCAGAATTAATTTCTCAATGCAACACAAAAGAGTCCCACGTTACTCGGATTCGATCGCGTCTCAAATTAATAGACAATACGAGAGCTGGTATCTACATATTCCTCTTCAATATGCAGAATTGACACCGCAATATTCGCAAACAGAAATAAGATTGCCTCCAGCCACCCTCGGGGAGGCAGTTTATTATAACCGACGTCTTCACGATTGAAACCAATTGTTAATTGAGTCATATCTATGAAAATTGCGCTCGTTCCACTCGATTCTTATCGGTATTCGTCGTTAAATTTATTATTACAATGGCGGCTTCGCGCTCCACGTGGAACGGAACGCGATTTTTGGGTATTACGAGCCGATTAAATTTCGAACGGTTAAAATTTGATCAGTATTCGGGAATTTCATTGGCGTTTATTAATAAAGCGCTTTAAAAAGTTCAATTTCGCCCAACAAATCCACTGCGTACATTCCATTAATTATACCAAACAACGTCTTAAACAGAAGCAATTTGTAAATCAAAATATAATATAACATTTCGAAGATACGATGAGTGTATTGTATGTGAAAGTTTTCTTAGCACGAAACGCGGCGAGCTACGGAGTCGGTTCCGCGAAGCGATACACGTACGCCGTCGAAAATGGAAGCCACCCGACAATAGTTAGTCAAATGAATAAATCCAAATGGAAATTTCCTATTCGTGAACAATAGTTAGATTTTAGAAGCTTGTATCTCATACAGACAGATTGATTGGGCCCTTTCTAGCGGCGAGAAGTGTGGATATGGCTTTGTGAGATATAAGCGACTGAATATGTATATTTTATAACAATATGTATATACGTTGTATATACGTTGATTTTAGTATCGAATGCAATTAGTTATTATTGTTTGGAAATAATTTAATACTGGTTTATGTTTTACAATTCAATTAAAAAAAGGAACTAGATTTTGTAGTGACAAGCGATATTGCCCTGATAAGTAATACCTAAGACAAAAATTGAGTTTAAAGAACAATGAATGAATGTACGATTGAAAATATTGAAACAATGTCAATAGTCCAACGGATTGATTCTAATATTATATGTTATTAATAATTAATTATAGATATTTCCTCACAATATATTGCGTACCGAGATAAATCAGAGAATCGTGTGCTCATAAATAGCGGATCACTCTCCATATTTCGTTACCTGCCCCGTTTGTTGCGATTTTATTATGAAAATGAATGGCAGCCGGGGCGAGGGGTGTGAGGGGGGGGGGGGGCGATCAAAAGGGTTCCTAATTCGTACATTCGGCAATGCACACTATAACTAGAGAGTTTTATGGAGCGAATCTTTTATGGGATAATCAAATTTTGTAATATTAATGCGTTCAATTCTCGTCTGGGAATTGTGAGTTGTTTTGTTTCGTGTGGCTAGTTTCATTTCGAAAATTCGTAAAGGAATGAATGAGTTTGCACTTATTAATTTGCTGGATTTTTACGGTTGCAACGTTCGTTCTGCAGCGGTTTTGTAAAAAGAAGACACTTTACTACTTGAATTGTTTCTGCTTCGAGGGACTCGTGAGAAGTTATCGGATAAGTTAGCATTTGATTGAAATATAAGCAAGTTGTTGTTTATACTTGCATATATCAAATGTAGATTCCTACAAAGGCAGGTTAAGTTTTTCTGAAATAAATGAGCATACATGAAGAAATTCGTCTTCGTAAAAAGGGTGACAGACGTTTGTCAAAACCGCAGTCAGTGGAAGCCCTTAGTTTCTCTACGCCTTCGTGAAATAAGCTTGGCAATATGATATGCCTCAGGCAGGCACGCTTGCCTAATTCTTTTTAAAACTGCACTGAAATTGGACTATTGTTTAAAATGCAAGAGTGATACTAACCCAAAGTAATTCCTCATTAAATTAAGGGAAAAGTAATAGAAATTGCACATATTGTTTAGTTTGCAATTCACAGTTAAAGTCCATTAAATAAATAAAATGGAAACTGACAATGGGTCTTGTGAGTGTATTGTTCAGCGCATAAGTATTTATTGCGATTCTATATGAATATCTTTAAAGCCCGTCTCCACTGTGCGCTATGTAGGGCGAACACGCATTACCTAAGTATTGTAGCGACTACCTTTGTTGGGCAGCCATGTGAGCGGCGCCGTAGTGGGGGGAGCGAGCGGAACGAAAACCGAATCGCTCAACGAATGGTTTTTATCTGTCAATTGAATTGTTTCTTAATTTTATACTGACGTTTTTAATGTTTCATTTGATCGAATATATAAATGTCAATTATAGATATCAAAAAATCGGGTATGATAAATGATTGATAATTATAGTTAGGTACATTTTCAGAAAACATTGATATTGTTTATGTTGTATCGAATAGAATAGACGATCGAACAAATAATCGGATGACTCGATTACGAATAAATTCATCCCCATCCCTACATTCTGAACGTATTGTGTTCAATGAAAACATTTTCTTGAAATTTATTTATTTACTTCGACTTCCTCATTTAATTTGCGGTTGGCTCAACTCAATTGTTCATACGCACGAGTTCTGTTTTGTCGTACGGCCGCCGTGTATGTGAGTATTATTTAGTTTGTTTCGTGAGAATTAATTGGAATTTTCATTGTTAAGAACACACGTGTAATTAGAAAAGCTTCAGTCGTAGAAAATGATTCGTTTGTTTGTGGTTGTGAGTAATTTAAAATGGATGTGTTCTTATACTGTTAGAATCAGTAGGCGAGGGTAAAATGTCGATTATAATCGATTATATGTAATTACTATAAGACATCAACGTCAGGTGACTTGATGTAACAAATAATGTGCTCAGTAAAAACACATTAACTATAGCTAAAACATTGTTATTGGGAGTAATAGGGAGTATTGGGAGTACAAGTATTTTAGTTAGTAGGTTGGTATTAGTTAATGGAAGTTTATTTATAAATAGACACGGGACTGTTAAACTTTACTTTTTTTAAGAACTAGTTCCAACTTTTTTTTTGTAGTGAGGTGCAGTTACGAATGGCTACTGCCGCTCATCCTAGTTCTTTTTGAGGCTTTTTAGTTCAAGATAATTTTTATATCATATTACATTAAAAGTGTATTTACTTAGATGTGCATATTTAATAAAACATGAACATTCAATGAACTTCAAAATAAAAAATATTACATACTTACTATAATTTTTGGAAAAACTCTCCTCATTATCAAGAAAAGCATAATGTATTATGGCTCACTGAATTAGAATTACTGTGTATCGATTACTGTTACGTAAATATTGATGATCTAATGAAATGTACAAAAGTGTTGCCACACCTGTATAATGATTAGCGAATAGCAAAACCCGATTATAGCCAACACACCACGCTTCCGTGTAGGTGTACCAACATTACAGTAATCGTGGAAACCTGTGAAAATATGTAAATTGATCCTTGGAGATGCCGGACCGACGGACGGACTGAGTGAAATTTGAATATAAACTTTCCTCCGTATACCGTATAAGCGTCATTTATTTCGTCCGCTCATAAAATATAATGATTTTTGACGTAGCTCCCGGCTGTAATAATTTTGTGTGGACGCTAGCCGCCCGCGCCGTGCTGCCAAATCGAAAGTATCAGTTGACTCGCGGTCGGTTTTCCTTTAAAGGGACGCGGTTTGTGAACTAATTGTTCAGTAATAAGGCTTTAATAAAATGTTATAAGCCATTGTTGATTTATTTATACGTCGTTAAATTTGATACTAATTTAATATATCTATGAAAAATTATAAAATATAATGTTATAATGATGTAATATCATTAATACATAGATATAGGTATACAGTGCTAAGCATAATTTTCAATGTTATATCGAAAGTCGAAGGTGAAACGCAAGGCTCCGAACTCGGTCAAAAATTTATTTACGTGTTAAAACTCATCGCCGAATTTCCGAACGCATTAAAACGTATGAAAAGTAAAAACCACAAAATGGACGCCACTCGTCGCCGTAAGAGATCCGAATGTATTTACATAAAAAACAAATAACACCGAGACGGGATGCGCGCATAAAATTAAAATCGATGAGAAATTCTACCCTTCGAATTAAATATCATTGCCCCGTCACACACACACAGAAATATACACACATGTGTACACACATACACAGAACTAAGATCTAGATTACCGTCGAAGGGTCGTCGACGACCGACATTTTTAAACGAAAGTAGATTGCAGCGCAAATTTAAATCTCGAATCATTATTTGATGTAATCATATTTCCAGAGATGGCCGACGAGGTACGGCTTTAAGCTCTTGCTTCACAATCGCCTTATATCAGTCGAGCGAGGAAAATTTGACAACATTTATGTACACCTCATGGTGTCCATGTACCTACTTAGTAACTTTGGTAACTAAATACTGAAGGCATAGTTACAGATTGGTAACCCATTGATTTTGGTTAATAAAAGCGAGCCATTTCAAGATATAAGCTATTAAAAATTAGTGTTATACTTTCTAATAAAAGATTTGTCGAAAATTAATATGTTACTATTTTTTCTTATCTGTCACAATTTGGTATCGTTCGCGGTTTGACATTTCAAATAACCGCCAATTTAGAAACGTCACGAAACAACGTCCAATTCTTCCGGACGATAAAGAGCAGATATTTAGAGAAAGAAAAAATGCAATCCCACTGGGGTGTTGGTTAAAATATCGGTTCGTGCTTATTTGCATACTAACTAAAATAATTTATTATTTTTTCCACGGAGGGGAGATCGTGTGGGGTGAACACAATGGGAATAACTAGAATGTGAGTGTTATTGGCCTGATCGCGTCGCAGTTACATTTTTATGCTTCTAGAAACAATTATTGATTACAACGTGATACTGAATCACGTTGTAAAATAACAAACGTCTAATATCGCATTCATATTAGACGCAATTATCAAACATGTGAAATATGGTCTCGGTATATTTAAAAACCAATAGAAATATCAAAGCAGTTAGTTCGCCCTGTTTAAATTTAATTTCAATGTACGGAACGGAAAACTACCAACATAACAAATATCATATTAAACGTACGGAAATGCAATATTCGACGTCAAAACGGGGAGATGCTTAAAAGTTGGTATCAAAGCGGTTCGGAAATCAGAGTACAGCCCGCAAAAGGACGGGCTCGGTTCGGCGCATCCTTACAAAATATCGTATGATTGCGCGGAACAAAGATAAAATTTGAACGAAAAAGTTTGCACGTCCTACGTCGCGAGGCGTATTCAGCGGCTAGTCGTACTGTGTGCGTCATCTGTCAACGTTTATTAATTTCCGAACTTATATTTGATATTGCGATTTAGTTTGGCGCGAACTATGTCACTTTTTTTCAAGATTATTACGGTTAAGATTTTACAGATGATGGCAAATTGTCTAATACATCACGTTAGAATAAAGAGTTAAAAAAACAAAATCACAATAAGTATGAGACATTTTTGTTGACGCTGCCGTAGCGTAGGATTGCGAACGAAATTATCATTCGTATCAAAGGGAATATTTTAAATATCTATACATAAACATGGCGGAGTTAGGTCCAGACGGACTCACACCGCCACAAGATTTACGCCCGTCCCGCGCGATACTGTCTAAATGCCCGAATCACAGATGCATAATATTTTATTCCTTTTTTTGGACCGTCTGGCCAAGCCTTTGTTTTGAGTATTGATGAGTGATTTTAATTTGGGTGTGTCGCTGAACATTTTTATGAAAAACGTACGCTTTAGTTTCGAGTTTTTGCAAAAAGAACTAGACAGTCTTTGTACGTTGACATATCACGAGCAGAAAGTTTTATTCATACAGACGAATTAAGAAATAAAAATTTTCCACAGAACTGCCAGTGTTCGCTACTTGAAATTAAAAAAAAATTAAAGCGACAGATAAAAAATATTTGTCATTTGATTAAAAGTTTCCGAACGTAACCGAACACGTTACTATGTACTAGCTATTAATACTACCAATACTGTGTCAACTCATTTCGTCGTAAATAATTTTACAACAAAAGTGTGTGTATTCATATGCAAATCCTATACAATTGGCTGGCTGGTACGACGTAATCTAAGATCGAACTTCTTTTAAAAGTAATAAAAGCTCTTTGTTCGATGTACGTTGGAACATTAATTTCGTATTGCGAATACGTTCGGATAATTGCACTTGCAACTGGCGGTTTGAATACATCGTATTTAAATGTTTGTATAAAACCGTTGCGTCATGGCGCCAATATTATTATGAATTGAAAAAATACACATCAATACCTACTTGCTTTATGATTGAAATTGTTTGTCCAAATTGAACTCTTCTTTTCTGTATTAGTGTCAGTTAGACGTCGTATCTTTTGTTTGTAACAATGTATTGAATACTTTAACAAGATAGATTCGAAACATACTGAAGTTTTGAACAAGTTTACAACTCTTTATAAAAAAAAATGTTTTTCGATTCGTTTCACGTAAGCAAAAGGTTTGATCAAATCGACCAGGTTAATCTAAGTCACAGAATACAAAGCTGTGTCTCTATCTATGTATACGGGATGTACGAAATATCGAATATAACAAAACAAAACGAAAGGGGAGACGCATTGCAAAGATATCGGCGGGAAGGGTTGATTTTGATTGAATATCTGTTATTAAGGCCCACCCCACACACACAGACATTAAATAATATACACATTTAGTTTATAAATATGCATGAGTTTTGTTAAAATTACTGCATCTCGGTTTTCGGTGGGGTGGTGGCCAAGACTAATGTGGAGTACGGGATTCTGGAACGGGGGAATCCAATTTAAAGATGGGACGTCAAGGAGAATCGATATGAATCTGGCAGGAATGCCAGCAGCAATATATTTATGATTATTATTACTACATCGCGTTGTTTTACATTTTTAAATAGTGTATTCATTACAATGTTCTTAAGCTTTAAATTCAAATCGTTTCGCTACGTGTTATACTTACTGGTTAAAAACAACGGCCGCTATTGATTGAAACGTTGGTTTTTAAAAATTGCAATCCATTAAAGAATTAATATCTGGCAACACTGAGTCACATCAGAAGGGTGCGGGTCGCCGCTATACCTTTGATGCCAATCGAGTTCGGGTCAATCCGTTAGTTCGACCCTCATTAAAGTTGGGTCACAGCGAGAGGCCACGAGTCGAATCACTACCAAGTTATGTTGTTTTATTACATTTTATTATATGAAAGCAAAATATCACACGCGATAACAGTAAAACAAAACATTGTAAGGAAACTTACACACCTCAGACTTTTCCGGAACGTCTCAAACGCACTTGGCGACTCTGGCGGACTTTGTACTGAAACGATTTTGTAAAAGAAGACCTGTATCCAAAAGTAGAAAAATGAAAGGGTGAATTATACTTAATTATTAATAGAATTCTTTTACTTGTAAAGCTAAACAATGGTCTAAGAATCTGATCACTGGAGACTTAATATGTATGATTTTATCTAGTATTTTACCATGAGTTGGTCAGAGCTCACAACGTCATCACTGACAATCTCAGGTTGCTCAGCAGTTTTGGTTCGTTATAAGTTCTTAACTTTTAGAGTTTCTTAACCATGATTTGATGACGATGATCCTACCACGATCCTACGACTAGTTGCAGACAAACATTTTAAAAGGTGAGCTATAAGCTTTATAATATTTCCATTATATGTAGGTACAAAGGAGGGTCTGCGTTCGAAGCAAGACATTGTAACAATAACGAAATTGAAATTTTCCTATAAAATACAACACGCGGTAATCAAAATATCTTTTTTAATGACATAAAAATATCAACTTATGCGATTCTCGGAAGCTCCACATCAAATCGAATTTGAACATTCGGAGTAATGAGTAATGCGAAATGATAAAACTAATCGTTCAGCCTTTATCAGTCGATGTAATTAAAGTGTAAAACTTAATTACATTTTCCATAACGCCGCCATTGAGATCGAAGTTTGTTTTATTGGAACTGCGGTTAGTTAGGAGTTTGCTGAAACACCTTGCTGTAATAGTATCAAGAGAGGTATAGGTGGTTTCAAATGTGGAGATTTTCAAATCTTTCGCGCTAGTGACTAAGTATTGCCGATTCTTTCGACGACAACATACGCAATAAATAAGAACTTGTATATGTTTGTATGTATAGGAACATCACGAAATCATGAACATATGTTCAGGTATTGGCCACTTAATATATTTGGTGAACGAATTGTTATAATTAAGTAATACAACCGATAAATAAAAATAAATAATAATAATCAACCCTTTTATTATATCACTGTTGGAATATGGGTCTCTTCTCATATTGAGAGGGTTAAAGCCGTAGTGCTACGCTGGCCAAATGCTGGTTGGCAGACTTCACACACCTTAGATTTTTTATTTTAATAAAAAAAACAGATAAATAAGGGAACAATATTTTTTTAATGCTGAAAGAGGGCTGATTCTTGAAATAGGAAGATGGCACAATAATTAATAGAATGGTATTTCCGAGGATGTGAGGTTTCCGTCTCATTGTTTTCGCGGCCCATTTATTTTTTGCGCGTCAACTTTATTAATTTGCTGTACTCCGCCATCGTGGCAAGGCTTTATGCAGCTATCGCCTTCGGGTTTGCACGTTTCTTTCATACAATTAATTGAAGTATCTATCAGATCTTGTACTTTATATTTCTTATTCTACCTTTAATATTTTTAGTACCTACTTTAAGACATATGCATGTGCTAAATATACGTTTAGTTAATGGTCTTTTGACATCATTTCTACGATATACGTTTTTGTTGAGATATTTTTCTTGTATCGCATTATCGACTTGTTTAGTGTCGTGTGCACTTTTAATTTCTTTTGTCTCTTACTTTTTTCATTTACGAGTATCATAGTTATCTTCATCAGCCCTTTTGCCTTTCAAAATGAAAAGACCAGCCTTGGCATCTGATCTCTCGCCTTTTAAAGTGCAAAGGGTTAAGGCTCCACCCTTCTTTTTATTCATAAATAAGTATTAACTTATGAAATTAGATGCATTCGGAATATTTTTAGAGCTTGGCCCTTCACTGCCAAGACGTTAGATACTAACAAACGGGCAACGAGATTCAATAATCTATTTTCGTTTTGATTGACGCGAAGTGGAATCGAATTGGCAAGATGGTGGCACTGAGACGTCATTACGGCCTGTCACAGTTGAACTGCTCGACTTTTGTGAAGGAGGGGGTGAACGTGAAACACACATGGATCGATGGACTCAATGTCGATATTGAACAACGGTTATCGACTTTTATTGTCGGTTTTGTCATCTATGTCAATTTTATAATTTCCATAATCCGTGTCTCGATATATTTAAAAACAGAAGAGAGATTTGTCGTTTTGATTACATTTATGGATATACTAACAAAACACATTGATTAAGAGTAGCGTGAGAAAGTGAACTAAACAGTCATACCTATATTCAATCTTTTTTTCGTGAAACAAAAATCAAGTATCGATTATCAGAAGACAGATAATCTGAAGGTGCAAGGCAATAAAATATATAGTACTATGAAAATAGCTATCCACGACACGTTTGTGTACTGCGTTATTTATCTGTGCACAAGTGCAGATATCGGGCGGCTGTATTTCATCGATATGTCGTCTCGGCTTCGATAAATCACGCCGCCCCTAGCAGCCGGAGCGGACAGATGACATTCCAAATTACAATCATTTTAGTTGACGTCTTACGCTGGCGTTACACTATGCTGAATACATTTCGTTAAATTAATTACACTGAATTCAGTTAATAGTGTTGATAGCAAAAATTTTATCGGAGATTGTAAAATATGAAGTGTTTTTAGGCAGAAACGTGAAAATATGGACACATGGGACATTCCAATTTATTAATGCGAATGCACAGAAGTGGATGCCCTTATTAGTATCGACGATTTGCACTATAGACATAATGTGGGATTATGCTTTAAGATTATGGAATGTATCGTCACATAGCACGTTCGGAGATCCAATTTTCCGTAACTTGGTAGGGATTTAGTGTAATAACAACAGTGGAACCCTTGCTACCTGTGTTACTTAAGTCGGGCTGGATTTTGCAAGACGCGACATCGACACTAATCTGACAGCAAAGGGAATTTATAATCGCATTATATGGCAAAAATGGCATGTTATTAACAAGAATATGTGTTAATACGCACAACAACACATCCTACACATATGCTCCTTGATCTCTTTCGGGGTACACCGTCTCATTCATACGAAGACATAGTGTATGAACCTAATATATCAAATATTTTT
>DWMF01000188.1:0-17320 GCA_018244815.1 Parelbella polyzona | reverse complement strand
TAGTCCGGTATTATGTTGACATTAATAAATAATCCGACCATAACTTATAGATGCTAATTAGGTGAACTGAGATAAACAGCCCTATTCGTACAGTTCGAAGTAGATCACTCGAATAGAGCAGGCAGTCATGACTGTTGCCATCTCGTTTATTATTCTCTACACATAAACAAACTTACCCGGTCGCGAGAGCTTGATTGCGGTGCCTTGGGGAAGGAAATTCAAAATCTATCTGCTTCCATTTGTACAATGTGTTGAAGGGCGGGGTGTCAGTGTCAGCCGGCACCGACTGCGATTGTGCCGTACCCAGCATGCCGAGCCATAACGTGAAGGCCGAGATCTTCGAATTTTCTATAAATATCAGATTGGTACGCTAAATATTACAATAATATTACGAGTGTAATATATTTAAAAAAAAGGTATTCGATTTCACGTTAAGAAAAGATCTATTTATAAGGCGAGTTTTAACGGTAGAGTCGTAAGAGACAGATTTAGGTCTTTGCATGAACTGTGTTTGAAACCTAGACGTCCTAAAAAAAGGCGACCTTAAAATTATCTTTAACAGACGAACATGTTAGTGTACCTAAATAAACGTACAAAAGGCGAAAGAACTATTCAGGACCGTATCAGACACTTATCCTTTGGCTCTGTCTATCCCTATGGACAGTAAGCATGACAATATGTACATGTGTGAAACATAAAATTACTACTAGTCCAAAAATAAAAATTTGCATGTTAAGAAACAGAATTAGTTATAATTCTAATAAGTTTATTAAATCAACATACGACGGCCGGTAATTAGTTATAATGAACGCTAAACTATACGTGTGCCGCACTCATGTTAAACTTATGATTTACAAAACAAGTAGGCTATTGCAATAACGTATTATAACGATACGATAGGTTACAAAATAATGTCAATGTTAGTAACTAGTCGGGACTGCACTACATGAATGACATTTTAAACGTTAATAATGGCAACTGGTCGCAATAAGCGTTTCATGCTAATGTAAAGCGGCTAGTGCAATGACTTCTTATTGTTTATTTGTACATAAACGTGCCTAGTGTACCTATGTAATCTATTAGTAACTTGTAATATGAAATTAAACTAAGAATTGAAATGAAACTTTTTTTTTCAATTAATTCAACTTTATAGCATCGAAATAATTAAATATTATTTTGTTGATGGAAAAATAAAGTAACAATACATAGTTATATAATACATTTTGTAAATCATACATTTCAGCCCAATGTTAAAACAGTAAGACTTTTATAATAGATACATTATCGAAAAGAAAAATTCGTAAGAGGTATATTCATAATGCCATTAAATAAGGTTCTAACTATCGATGAAACCGCATGGCAAGTATCTCAAATGTTGACTTGACCAGCTTCACGCAGAGATGTGCATATAGAATTTCATTTACAACTTCCAAAGCTATGGGCACGTTTCACGGAGTCTTCTTAATCTGAAGTCGCCTATTTTTATTACGGTTTGCAGCGGACTAACATAACCATTAAAATAATCATTAAGATGAAAAATGAATTCGGGTTCATTGTGAAAATTAGTGAGATGTGTAACATAACGAATGCAAATATGCGATAAAATGAGAGAATAAAAAACACAAATTGTGAAAAAATATGTAACTACTATAGGTTACTTCTACTTGTTTTACACTAGATTTAATAAATATCTTTTACTTTAGTAATAATATTTTTCAGTTCGTGAAATGATTTTCCACCGAACACCGCATTGATGGTAAAATTCCACCATTCTAGTTATGAACTATGTGCCCTAATGAAGAGGTTCTCGGATCGTTTACTGGTCGCGACATACACAGTGACAACAATTTTTAAATTACATACATACATACTTGTTTACTTCTGTCTACTTAAAATACATGTTATCTGGAAAACTTTAGTGGCGTGTTACAAAAACTACATACATATATACCTACATTGTATATGATAATTGTATATGAGCAAAGGGTTTATTAGATCACGAGTTTATTTTTAAATATTTTTTTTAGTTTTTGTTGTAAAATAAAGTTCATTACTTTGACTTACATTTGTAAACGAATAAACATAATGAATTACGCGACTGACTGACTGAGTTCGAAATAGATAAAAAGTAAAAGTAAATCAATTAGACCAGCTTATTGCTGTATCAATATTATTATTTACATTTAGAAAGCAAAGATCAAACATTGTCACTTTCTAATTGGCGGCTTGATTAATGAAAAAAGGATCTCAATTTATTTTTATCTGACTTTACACCACGATGTAATTAGCATTAATGTTATTAACACAGCCCATCAACACGAACTTGACCAGTGTTGCCACACTGTGCCACTTAGTGGCCATAACCTTTCTCATTTTGACAATAAACTGACGCCCATCAACTGAACGATAAAGACATTGAAGATTGTGTCCATTGATGACTGTGAAGTACTCATAATATACCTAATAACAAAAAAAATTAAATTGTATTAGGTGAGTTGAAAGCTACAATTATTGTATTAAAATCTTACCTATATACACCATGACGGAGCAATGTTCGATAAGACAAGAAACGCGCGCTTTTTCTGTGTAATGTATTTTGAAGCCGAATCTAAAAAATACTGAAGAGTTCATATCTCATGAACCCAATTTAAAGAAACTCTTTTAAAACAAATTACACGTCATGTATATGTAACCATTGTCCAAGCATAATGGTGTTATGAAAACATTTGCTTAAGTTGCAATAAATATTATATCACGACTTTGATTTTATGTATGTATTACCCACACGTACACATAACAATACACACGATAGATACCTACTACATCTGTGTGATATGCAAGTAGTCGTAGTTATCCAGTTTGTCACAGGTTTATGGAACATTCTTTTTAGTGCACTTAGGTTCAGTTACCGTATTCTGCTTTTTTAAATTTTACATCTGTAAAAGGCAAGACAAAAAAATTATTTGTCCAAAGTAACTAGTAACAATTGTTATGACTTCGTAAATCATTTACTTATGATGATTATTAATTAGGTATAATAGTTTTATTCCATTATAGTATAACTGACGAAAGAATAAAGGACGATTTTTGTCAAGATAATACGGAAGTAACGTCACGCCTTTATCTCCCAGAAGGGGTAGGTAGAATATTGTTGGGGACTCTTACGTTTATCGGTTACATTAACCTTCAATCATAGACCAGAGAGTCAGCCTATTGCTTTACACCGGGCACAAATACAGATCCCATGCTACGACCTCGGGATCGAACACAAGATCTCTCATTCGGCAGTCACGCTTGCAACCACTCAACCAACGAGGCTGTAATACGTAAAGTAAAATTTAATTAATAAAGTTCAAATTATTGTATTTCCTTTTTCATTACCAGCCAATATGCATAATATGTATACATAAAACCAACATTAGGTAACAGAGGTGAATCGTACATAACTAAATAATTATAAACAATTCGAATACTATCTATATCTTAACAAATGGATATAACATGCAGGCTACAAATATAAACAGAAATTTAACAACGAGATGTACAAGAGCGGATTAATTTCAATTAGTTTAAATAATGACTGTTGAACATTTTGCAGTTAATCTAAAACTGTGATTGACTTCCGCCAGGCGTGACGACGAAACACTCGCAGCGGGTGCATTTAGCAGAAAAGTAAATACAAAGCTATTTTTAAGTACAATTTTAGGTTATAAAATTTACGTTTAACAAATATAATTAAAAGATTAGTAATAAAATAAATTACTTTTCAGTTGTAGTTTAAACATTAACGTGTAATTGTGCGAAACGTCTTAAACAAAAATAACGATTTTTTTCAGTATTCAAAAATAGGACAATACATTTTGGTAAGACAAATCAATACCGCGAACTAGAATGACTTTGTCAAGATATTGGCAGTGAAACTGACGGACAGGTGAGGTAGTTGAAAATTGCTACACATATTTTATTACTACACACGTTCGACCAACGATTTCCGCGTGTGTGGAGTAATTGACTTTCACCATGCACCTGATCGCCACGACAATGTGTATGGTTTTATTGAGTGCCTCCAAAAGTATCATAATCAATTATGTATAATTATAAAATATTTTTTTACTTCCGAATCATGTCGGGGGTTCACCGTACCGCGTTCCCAACTGAGGGTCGTAACCATCTAAAGTCTGGCACGTGAGGGCCCTCCAGACCTTCCTACATTGGGCTTTGTGAATGGCCTCTTGAGTCCATAAAATATAATATTTTCTAATTATCGTGTAATTAACCGTCGCAATTTTATTATGTTATCAAGATAAATACGGACTGGCTTATAAATGCCAGACTAACTATGACTTTCTGTTATGTGTTTACGATAGATCGGTGAATCGAATAGCAGTACAAAGACAACTATAGAGTTTGTGTTTGAAGAAAAATAGGTTATTTTTTTAAATATTGTAGTAAAGAATATGATGTATTTCAGTCTTTGCTTAAATGATCTTATATACCTGGTCTTATATATTTTAAAAAAACTTATATATTAAAAAAATCAATTACGACAATATCTTCATTTAAAGGAAGGTTGTTACAGATCTAAAAAATAACAATTTTTAGAGAATATTTGTACTTGCAATATTTTTGCTTTCAATATCTTGTTTCTTCCCTGTACATAAAAAATATATTGATAATAAATACAACACAAATGCAAATTTAAGTTAACTTATTAATTATATATTCCACCAAAAAAAATACCAATATTAAGTTTATATAATATTATTCGCAAATATTGTAATAGTAACAGCATGCGATGACTAGATATAAATTTAGTTTCCGTTATTTTCATGCTCTACCAGATTTTATGTAAAAAACTTCGGAAGACAATTTATAAACTAATTAACTCACTGAACAATATTACATTTAGAAGTAATTTTACAAGTAATTCTTACCATTGTAATAACTGGATGTTTCTGCATCAGGAAAATTACGGTTTCTAGCCTGTGGCGGCGAGTGGAAGGAATGTTTATAATTATTATTTACGTCACTACTATCTAACGGGTTAATAAACTTGGAGTCATAATCGTTCAATCGCGGGTTTATATTTTCATAATTCCTTGTAATATCCGCGAAGAGCAGCGAAGGTGAGGACCACTGTAAGAACCACTGATGGGACACTGCCATTCTTTATCGTCAACATCAAAAGTGCCATGAACTAACACTCCAACCACTGTTATAATCGAATGTCGAGCAACTAATTATTATATAGTGTATCCGACGCCGCCGCATCGCCAGACACGTGTAAGCGCAAGCAATTCAAATATTTTCTGTTCAGCCGCGTGCGCTGGTGCCCTTTCTTTACAATGTTTGACCCCCCTTACAGCCACAACAGGGAGGTGAAAATTTCCTAAATACTAGCTGTAGCTCTTTATAAATACTTCTATAACTATCTCGATTTATTCAGGGTCAGGATAAAGATTTAAAATGACTTAATTTTGAACATACCATACACCATTGTTGTCCAAAAGCACTGTTGCCGGAAATTTTTTGAAGGTCTTAAATTATTCGCTTTGTGTGAATAGATTGTGAATTGTCATACAGTTTGAACTGTACTGAGTTCTACAATAGGACTGACAAAAAACTGTAGGTTATCAGATTTTTTATTCGAGACTATTATATATCTGTGTATTTCTAGATTGTCCTGAGGCAATACTTTTTAGACTGTAAACAAACACCTGTAAAAAAATTTCCTCAAACACGACAAAATAGCAGTTTTTTTTGACACAGTTTCCATGATTATTTTTATGATGCGTTAAGCATAGAAATTAATGATTTGTGACAAATTCAATGTAACGATTTGTTACCGAACACAAGAAAGTTATTTTTGTGATTCAATGGTGTTACTCGTCTTCATAATATATAGATTCATTGTGCAATGCTCAATGAAATTTTGTAAGTTAAAAAATGTTGGTACTAATCAATTAATGATTTCTCGTAGAATGTTTCATGTTGAAAGCCTTTCGGTATGGTCATTATAGATAAAAGTCGACCTAATTGTGTGTACAGCAAGTATAACTACATACGTGTTACTATTGTGACCAATCAGTACAAAACATTTGGTCTACAAATTTTTAACGATACGCGCAAGAAAAGTTCCGTGAACGATTAGTCGATAGAAAATGTACAGGGAATATAGCGTTTTTCTGGCTCTGTTTGTGGGAGTAAGCTTCGCTATATATCCATACTTTGATACACAAGATTTTATATATAATGTGCCAAAAGTGTACAGGATTTCCATTACCCTAGATAAGTTGTTGGAGTATTATGAAAAGAAACCATCCAAGGATCCTGAATGGTACATCGCTCTCGGAATGGCACGAGGTAAATACTATCCAGTTCCTACAATTCGTTTGTATCTTATTAATAAGTAGGGATAATATTAATTGACAATTCCAACCGATCTTATGAAAACGAATATTCACATGCTGTTGTTAAACTTACGACACTATAGACAGTTTTGTTAACAATAAAGATATACACACAAAATATATACTTAAAAATAGGTATATGTATAATCAAACGTTAAATAACAGTTTTGCTCCAGAAAATGTACGCGTTTTGGTATACAATTTAGTGTTTCCAGCCATGTTGTCTAAAATTAACCAAAACTTTAAACAGGGTCATTACAGTAACGGCGATGAAAATAAAAAAAAAAAACGAATTTACCTCAAAAATTTAACCGACCAAGAACAATAAATTTTTCGCCAACAACGCTGCGAAGATTATGTACCTAATGGCGTTTTGGTATGTGTGTAACGTTTGTAATGTAACTTACGTAATACATTTATCACGTTGTATCTATTAGGACAATTGGAGTACACGATCAACGAGCTGGACAAGTCCGTGCCGGAGAAGCTCAAAGAGAACTTGCAAAACATCACGCGACGTATGGATCGCATTCGCAACGCCACCGACGTGAACAGCTTGTCTTACCGCACCAAGGATTATGAATACGGTGGCCTTTTTTATTATTATAATGAGGGATGAATAAAAGAGTTATCCTTACTTTGATGATCGTTCTGTGACGTGTCGTTGAAAATTATTTAAGCGCAGCGAACAAACGTCATACTTTTTCTATTATGTCGCTTTAACTGTATAAATAAGAAATGTTCACTGGCAGCGAAACTTTCGCAACGCTTAATTACGTGTAATCACTACCTTGAAATAATTTCTAATGATGTGTCACTGTACCTTTCAATAGTTTTTAAATCGGAATGTGTGAAATGGCGAATTCTCAGAATAATCGTTTGTATTTTTTTTATTTCATTTTTTATTTGCCGTTTCGAATCGGCCAATTAATGTAAAACCTCCTCTGTTTGTTAGTCGATGTCATAGACGACCATCGGATTGGCCGAGTAACAATTGCGGCAGAGGATTTTGTTGCCTTTCATATAGGACTTAAAAATTATTTTTGACCTACAAATTATATTATATTTACATTAACTTGAGTTACTTGGTTAGAACTACTTTAATTAGTAGTACTTGGTGACTGCTAGTCCGGTTGGTCAATCGCAACATGTATCGCGACAAAACCGGAGTAGCGTGGTTGAGTCCTATCTCATTCTCTCACAACAGCGGCCAAAATTCCAATTCAAAAGCTTGTTAAAAAAAAACTTACATAATTTTTGCAACATGACAGTGACGTGACCTTCCTTCAGACAGTGTATCATTCACTTCAAATTAATAATGATAAATGAGTACATGATTTTGGTCCATCATTCTCATTTAATTGGATATCATGTTAATACTTATTTGCATACATAAAAAATATCCACAGTTCGTCGGTACCCATTATTGAGAGAACTTGGATAGCAAATTTGGACTATCGCCGTGCCCTATACAGGTCGATTATTCTATATCTGAATCACATCTTTGACTTTACAAAACTATGTTTTTAAGACTAGGTTTTCAACTAGGTTAGGCTAAAATTTAAGTTAAGGTTAAGATTAGGTATGTACTCCTATGACTGTGTAGAAAAACATCGTAAGGAAAAATACGCACCAGTAAGTTCTCCCTAACGTTCATTACAGCGTATGAAATCTGCCAAACCGCTTTCAATCAGCACAGACAAATGCTTGGAATATTCCCATTCTCATGCTAACAGTAGTTGTGTCCAACAGCGGAACGCTAAAGGGATTGAAAATGACTTCCCAGCAATTAATTTTATTCCAACAACCGATGGGCTTTAACTTGGGACCGTATGTGTACATCTATACATATAAATAAAATTGAACTGTCCGTTTGTAATATCTTAATAATTTTGTAATTATGCATCTTAAAGTATAGACAATATATAATAAAAACGCAACTTTTTAAAGTTTTATCTGTCTGTCGGTTTGTTTTGGGTAATCTCCTAAACAACAATAAGGATAGCTGACGTTATAAGAAGTAACTTAGGCTGTTTTTGTTTGAGAAAACGTTTTAAGTTTCTATACACAAAAAAACCATAAACTGCAATAAATCCATGTAAATGAAGTCGCGGATACAGCCCGGTAGTACGTATATAAATAGTAATTTCGACGATATAATACACATTTTGTTTTTTTTTTTCAATTTAAATAGAGTTATACTATTGCTAACAATCTTTTACAGTTTCATAAACAATCTGATAATAATCTTTTATTCGCAAAGTTATCTCCAGTCCCAAGTTACCGCGCACTGATTCGCTCTACTTCTAATATAAAACACTGTGACCTTATTTTGAACGCATCTATCATCAATACAAGATATATGATTGAATATTGCAATGCAATACTCTATCATCAATATACTTAATAGTTTCTAGCTAGATGTAATGATTATTTCATCACGCTTCTGACCTATCGTATGATATAGAACAATACTTGTTTAATTGTAAAGAAAAAAATGCGTTAAAGATATAGAGTTGTGGTTACGACACACAAAGCTTTGCAATATTTATATCGAATAAATATGTGAATCTTGTCTGATTGTATAGATATGGAAATATTTTCGTTTATTTTATGCATAAAAGTAGGTAATTTTAATCATGAAAAAAACGTTACGTCACGCCTGTAATCCCCGAAGGGGTAGGCAAATGATTGTAGTAACATCTGCTCGATGTACTCGTAATAATTGCGAAAAGATATCCATCCCAAAATTAAAATGGCACAGAAAAATCTACAACTGTGTATAATAATATCTCGTAATCAAATCTTGAACTATTTATTTAAAATATGTAGTTGCAATAGTTTAATTATTTATGTGCATATATCAGTAACACATATTCATATGTGTAAGATACACCTTGCAATGAAGATGAACGCAGGATTGATTTACTAAGCAAACGTAAACTCAATACTAGATACCTACAAACGTTTTTGTATACTTTATAGGCACCTTGCTAGGGTTCATATTTTTTTTCATAATAAGTATACTAACCTACGAATATAAACCGTTATCGTTCAAGAGACCTTCAGTTCGCGTTTTCGTGTCAACTGTTTTTACAATTTCTTCATTTATTGGTTGAACGAAATAATTTTTATACATTTTAGATATAGATCAATAAATATCTCTATAGATGCTTATCGTTACTCAAAATTATAATTCGAAAAAAAAGACTATAGGTACATTGCTAAATTGACATAATGTACTACTTACCATCCCGGGTTAAAATCATCATATTCATCATTGATTGTCATAGGGTGAACCATATGAGACAAAATTTATGATTGCTTTTGTGAATGAAGAAACAATATTTATAAAAAGGGTTTTGAGGACATTGAAACGAAATATCAAGAGCGCTCTTCAAAAGTCTTGAATAAACAAATCTTGCTCTTCCATAAAACGAGTACACCAGAAAAAACTGTTATTATACAACAAACAAACCAATACAACAATGTTGTCCATCAGTATTTTTAAATTGCAAGATATTACACCCAGTGGGCGTGAAGTTTTGTATCAATTTTTCGCTAGTCCGTTTTTACAACAGATATTTATCTTAGAAATTACATTGGTGTCGTTATTACGACTTTCTTCACGTCTTTACTTTTTCCCTAAATTACCTATCACGTTCGACAGATCTGTAACTTTAATGTAGATTTCCACTTACTTTCCCTCACGTTTTACAATCTCAACTTTACATACACTATAACCACAAGTTAATACATAGTTTATTACATTGCTAATTTAAGTTATTGTAGAATGACTAGATTTCTTCGTTAAAACTCATTAGAAATTGTACAAGGGACAGTATGCCAGTGTTATATAGGTATATAATAAAATACTAAATTAAGGTCTTACTGCGCTCAACATCACGTCACATTATCTAATACATAATAGTTGTTAAGTTGTTTGCAGTATAAACACCGAGATTCAGTATTGCAGTAAATACATTTCGAAGCGATACACTTTCACGAGGAGCGGTTTGATGGTTGCTGCTTAACGAATGCAGTATGGCTTTTTGCGCGTCATTTCGCAAACCATAAACCGTTACTATTTGTAATAGTACTTCTCCCGTTACATTTTAAATATTCGTCAATGGAACATTTTTACAGTCAGCAAAGTGATGTTCGAAAATTTGGAGGTTATATCTTCACTTCTTGAGCCACTGACGATTGGCACTATGGGAACACAGAAGCCGTACCGTTTTAGTTTCGAGCAATATGTGCAAGAAGCTCGGACTAAGATGCCCACTAGAAAAGCTGCAGGTAACTGTATATCAATTTAAGCGAGGAGGGTTTTCGCGCCAAAATGAACCAAATCCATCATTTAGTTTAAATTGTTCTAAGAACAAATTTTAATTGCCAAATTTAATTTGCCAAAAAATAATAGATTGCTCTCGTAACATAAGAGTCATATTCAAATATCTTAGCGGTAATTTAAAGTATCCATTGTTTATCAACATCACAATATTTGTTTCCATTGTAGGCCTCGATACGGTTGATTTCACTGAAGGCCGGAGTTTTCTAGTTCACTTAACGACCGCGACGAGGCGTTATTCAGTTATTTTAAACCAACAGCGCTTAGGAAATTTAGGTGAAAGTGCCTTGACATAGTTATCTGCGCATTTAAAATCAACAATTGTTGTAGATGCGTGTATGATGCAACTACTGATATCTGCCATGGAAGTGCAGACAACGCAATCTGATGCAACTTGCGATCTGACCACGGAATGCCAAGCGCAGCTGATGCAAGGATCAGGCCTGGCTTTCCAGCAAACGAGCCGTGTGAGAGCTATGGTTTTAGCTCGTCTCTTCGAATGCATGGAAGGAGTCGACATATCTGCGAATATTTATAAATTGTGCATCCAGACTTACAAGGAATCGAAGTCCCTTGAAGCATGGGATCACCCCGCTGGAACTAGAACATTGTTTATGCAACAAAGTAAGTGCACGAATACAAACGAAAAATACATTCAAGTTAAGAACTTAATGTAGTTTTCACATGTCGTAAAGTGATACGAATGTGAGATGAATTAAAAAATCATAGTTTAGAAACAACTCCTTTATTTAAGTGGCCTGGACACGTTTGATATATTTCATAGTAAAGCGTGAGTTAAACAATCAAATTTTGTAAATAAATTTTAAAGTGAAAAAAATTACTGTCGAAAGAATTTTAAAAATATTTTTGTTAAAAATAGTAATTAAAAGACGTTATTAGCAGTAAATAAAACAGATTAGAGTTAAGATTTCGTTTAGTTTTACACTTACAATTAGGCGATTGTTACACAGCGCCGTACATCGCCGCGGTTGGCGGTGAACGTTGAATGCATTGTTGCATGGAAACGGAACAAGCCGATGGGCTTATATGAAATTTGAAATGCTAACACACGCACATCGTCTTAAAGACGGATGAATGGCGTCGATGATATACGTGTTAGCTGGAGTGATCGAAATCAACTCGCGCGGAAGACCCTTCGCTGATGGGTCATCAGAGAATCCTCCTTCTTCTCCGCCGGGAGGGTGGTTACTGCCGATCGCGGCGGTGCGTGGCCCCGTGTTATAATTGCATTAATTAACGATTAAGTTTTTTTACAACTGCAACATTTTCGTGTTGATTTTAAGAGAATCGATGAATATTCGGATTCGATACTAGCGTCTTTCAGTTAAACATAACAATTTACCAGTACTAATTGTTGGCTATTCAAGTTCAAAGAATACAAGGTCGCTATGTTTATTATAGTACGTATATAAAAGTGTAACAATAAAAGGGTCGATTATGATGATGACAATGATAATGATGCTGTTATCATCATTATCATTAACGATGATTATCATTAATGATATTCCTATTTGTTTACAGTATTTTATTGTGCAACGCAAGGCTACGGCGAATTTATAAAGCCGAGATGGATGAACAAGATCATGTCATGGCAAGAGTCTAGAGGTTGCTACGGTGACGATAGACAGCCTTTTTTAAAACTCACTGGCTTCATTGGACCTTCATCGGCCCCGCCACCAAAAGATAGAGAAGTAGATATTAGTTAAATTTCATACAAGTATGTAGATGAATTAAAAGGACCCTAGTCAGACTCTATTCAACTTTTTTTACTTGAAATGTCCAGTAGCTCGGGCTCTAGACTTGTTCTCAGTATATGACAATAGGGTCAACACCTAAGTACTCCGCGATGCGACGCAGAGTTACTTTTAAAACGTAGTAGCAGTATACTACTAGTACAAGTACACTCTTCTGCCCACGTCTTCGGGCATTACGGACATATTAATTTTTAAATTAATAATATTATTTTAAATTTGTTACCAAAGTGGCAGTGGTTGGATGCGAAGAGCTGAATATCGAGCTTAGTGACGCGCCATTGGAGAGGCCAATGATGATTTTAAATTAACCATACCGATATCTACAACGTTGTTAATTTCTTTTTATCTGATATGTACCTATTTATTATTTTACTTAGCTAACACGCATTATTTATGTGATTCGTGTATCCCGTCGTGATTTTAACTAGTTCCATTAGATTAGATATGTATATAATCTGGTTGACTGATTAAAACGGAATTACTTAATTCGTACTTAAAACAAATTTCTAAGCATATCTAACACTGCATTTGAATCGGTTACGCCTCGTGAGCAAAAACAGATGATCGGACAAAAACTGCTGAAATTGTTTTATTTGTTCTAATATGATTAAAGTCAGATAAAAGTTCCCTGTTTTGTTTTTGGTTATAACCTAGTATATCCATAATATGTTTATTATATTAAAATTAGATTTTTTTATATTTATCCTTTATAAAAAAAAATTTATATGACGTTATACTGATTTGAATTAGTAACAAATTAGTAAAGAAATATTATCATTTTCTATGTTAAGAATATAAAATGTACTTTTTTCTCCTACTTTATTCTTTAAAGATGGCAAAATATTATAACATTCGGTCACTGCATTCACGCGACTGCAGCAGTAGATCACAAAACGTCTCTTATATCTCTCATATGTTTTTACAGGAAGAGTATCGAATCAAAAAAGCAGCATCATCGGAGGGTGGAAGTTGCAACTCTTTGACCTCAGCGATGGCGCTGGGCTCGTTGGTCATGTACATCCGAGCCTTGCTGGAGACGGACCAAGCATTCCAATACGATGTTTTAATTTGAACTACATTATACTTTGTAACTATTTAATGTTATCTCACCAAATAAATATGTTTGAAAAATTACAATATTGATGTCACATTATTCACGGGGTCGATGAAATAAATTTCCTCATAATTAATTGATCCTGGTACCTTCTAGAAAAAAGAGAACATTATTTGATAATCGGTGTACGAAAACTTTTTTACATAGGTAATAGGGATTTTTAGGTGCATTCCGTCTACAACCAAAACATGTTTCTATCTGACATAGTTCTACGTCAAACATTGTCAAACACAAATGCCTATTGAAAGAAAAAGGACAGAACAGATTGGGCTATACAATTCAAAGATAAATATAATAATTTAATTCTATTTCTGACAATGTTTAGAGTATTTTTGAGGAAAATGTGTACGGAAAGCTTGTCCAAAAAACCTCCAATACCAGTGTTCGGTTTGTATAAAAACTGAGTAAACAATTGCGTTCTCAGAATTTATATGTATGTACATACGTACGTTGTATCCGTATCCGTATCCGAAACTTGAAATACCTCATGATGAAATCAATGTGAGGACACATTAATAATATAAAAGAACTAGCATCTTAATAATAATGTTAAAAAACCAACAGATCAATACTATTGATATCCATCAAATTAATAATATTAAATTATTGACAAATTAATGAAATTACATTACTGAGAAATCAATAATAATGTAAATTAATATTTGGTAATATAACCAGGTATTGAGGGGCGTTACGTGTCAGCATTATATAGCGCCGCTTTGCAAATGAATCAAATTGAGCAAGTTGAGAAACATCTCCGTGAATTACAGAAAGAACTTTTCAAACCGAAAGTGGTCGATTTCATAGAGACCAGCATGATATCGTCCGCCGCTAAGGCGGAAATAATGAAGGAAGTTGCAGAAAAAGCAGGTAGTTTAATTTATGCTCTCGTAACGGCTCGATTTCATTATATCATTTTATGGCATCTCGTTACATCATTATAAAGCTAAGTAAACTTTACTAATCTTTTCCACTGCGTCGCATGCGACAGGTTCACTGTGTTTTAATATGACTAAGTTTGTTAAACTAAACACGATAGGAGACAAGTTGTTATGTAAAGGAGATTGTAGGAGTCCTTAAATAGGGTTCCGCATCGGGCACGTTGTTTTGCAGGAAATCGCCCATTTACGCTGTTTAACTACTTTCTTCCTGTACTTAAATAAGTATTTTTTTCCCTTGTCAATGTAAAGTTTACCTACAATTACGGCATCATCTCATCATCAACCTGCTTCAGTCCACTACTGGATATAGGCATCCCCTAAGGAGTTTGCCCAGACCGCTCTTGCAGGGTATGCGGGTTGGGGATCTCGAATTTCTTTTAAATAACAAGGGATTTAGTTCTAAATACCAAGAACCCGAATGTGCCGTGTCATCATCTAATAGCAGCACCATAAACAAACCCTTAAGAGTTCTTATAAAGTTCTCTAAGGGTTGTGAAAAAGTTTCTCAAAGTCTTACAACTTAAATAATATGTAGGTATATCCGTACTCTTTAAGAGGAGACAGGCGGTACACAGAGGAAGTAATGATGATAATAAAAATCGTATATTTTCAGGTATGCCCCCCTCTGCAGTGAATTTCTTATCACTTGTAGCTGAAAATGGAAGACTAAAGTTATTGAGGCGAATTATAAAAATGTTTTTAACTGTAATGGTCGCACACAGGAATGAGGCGTTGTGTGAAGTTATTACGGCTAAGCCTCTCGACAACGAGACGCGGAAATCTTTAATGGAAGCATTAAAAAAGTTTGTCAAGTCCAACAAAAATATTCAGCTCACAGAAAAAATCGATCCTTCTATAATAGGTGGCATGATAGTCGGCATCGAAGATAAACATATAGATATGAGTATCGCGAGAAAAATACAAATGTACACCGATATACTGAAGCAATCTGTTTAAATTCAAATAAAACAATTTGTTGTTGGTTAATTCATCTTTACTTAATAATAAAGAACTTAATAGTACAATAAATTATATGCTCATTAAAATATATCAAAATTTATAATTCTTCCATTCTTGAAATAAAACTATGTAAATACGGTTTTAGTAACTTTAACTCAGTAGTTTTGGTATGGCCAGTCGAACCACATAAAACTTCTAATAAAGTAATCAGATATTTCTTTAATCTCTAAAGATACGACACAGATCCATACCTCCATGTATGTTGAGGGCCTGTTTGTGTTATGCGTTTCGCATGGTAGCCATGGCCTTGACCCTTTGGGGGATTCATACATGGGGAATTGGCAAGTAATATAGGGATCTTCTCAGCATGAATTCTAAAATTTATGCGATTTGAGCTGAGAGTTCCAGTCATAACCCTCTGAAAACTGCAGGTAAGAACCCAGAGCTCCTGCTGACCTTTAAAGTTATTTATTATTTTCATTCCACTTGCGAACTGTAAAAGCTCTTGGTTGACGGCAATCTGATGGAAATTCCGCGGAGAGAATTCGGTCGCTGTGTTCCAGCAAATGATTGAAGGTGGATCCATTAGACCAAAATACATGATTCCCTTGTGATCGATGGCCTCCGCCGCGGATTGGTTGGGGCGTTCTTCGGGGAAAACCTAAAATGTTACAATTTTTTTATACAATATATGTTAGAATGCCCTGGCTGATTTGATACTAAAACCCTTATCGTGTCGATGTCATACATTGATGGAAGACTAAAAATTACACAGGATAGGCAAATTTGAAATAAAACAAGGCAATAAATAAAGCAATTGAAGAACAGGCGCGTATTTTTTGGACACCTAGACGAACTTTTAGAATACGTATTACAAGTATCTTGTTCTTTGGAATAAAACAAGCCGGAAGCCGGGTATTTAAACCGAAGCCGGGTAATTAAAACTTATTTGCCCAATTTATTTGCAGAAAACATTTTTTATATTATATATCTACGAGTCTGACGTATTGATAACATGTTTTTGAGAGACGTTCCTATAAAATAGCATAATTGATATTTACGTTAACCGAGTACGGGTTCGCATTGCTGTCGTGCAGAAAAGTGTCGTTTCTCAGGACGCTGGTAAGAACAACGTTTTCGGTAGTAGACGCCAAAGCATGGAAGTATAGAAAACGGTCTTCTCCGGGTCTGAACGGCGAGAGGGCCATTCCTAAAATACCATCCATCAAGTCGAAACTTTCACCTGCAATAAAATAAAAAAATAAGCGAGAAGGCCTATGCTGGAGTCGAAAAATTAACTTAAATTATAAACCAGTAAAGGTTATGGAATAGTTCAAATTTCGTCGTTGGAAGTGCCATCACTAGACCTATGGCTACTGCAAAGCAGCAGTGCATGGTTCCGGTCTCAAGTTTTTATGGCATATGTACTCGTACATATATTAAGACGAAGTGACGCATTCTGACGTCACCTTTGATAATGGTGTGGTCTGTCTAAAATTATTACCTACATATTGTATGAAGTTAAAATATACTTTTCGTAATTTCTATTTCACTGCAATTTGTTACCGAATATATTACACGTATTACACGAATTATAGCAGTGATAGCCTAGTGGTTAATAATTCAGCCTCTCACTCCGGGGGTCCTGGGTTCAAATCCATGGCGCGCACCTCTTTATAAAAGTGCGTTTTTAGTTTAAATATCACCTGCTAACGGTGAAGGAAAACATCGTGAGGAAACCTGCACACCTTAGAATTTATAAAAAAAAA
>DWMF01000187.1:0-17334 GCA_018244815.1 Parelbella polyzona | reverse complement strand
ATCTCCCGATCGGCAGTCGCGCTTGCAACCACTCGACCAACGAGGCAGTCAATTCATTCACTATGTACATTTATAGAGATTTTATATACACACATATAATAGGCACTAGCGGTACTGTACTATACTAGCAATAGCATTATTTTGCACGGACATATCTATTTTTTCACTTTTGTAACATAATATTTTCTAACTACGATTGTGGCGCCACCTTTAACAATGGAAATAATTATTTTAATATTCTGTTAATTAATATGACATTATATAGACTGTCTAAATACTTAATATTAATTATTAATTGTAAAATACCAATAAATCGATATGGTACACGCTTATATGTTTAATTTAGAGCGAGTTATGTTTGTCGGATTATATGTACTTATACACTTAATCCATTATGGAGTTTCGCCCGCCCATTAGCCTCAGTGTCGCTCATTCAGCGTTATCAGTGAATGTCCGTTAACAATGTGGAAGATAGCTTTTGATACAGTTTGAGACATTAAAACAAAGAAATAAACATTTGTTTTTAGTATCGACAAGAGCATATTTACGAAAATTTTACAAAATTCTATAAACGTGAACAACAAAACGTTGGTGGAATAAATAAGACCAGATGACGTCATACATGCATTAACTATCGTTATCCTACCTGCTTTTTGTCTGCTATTCCTATAAAAAGTGATATCGCACTCAATTAATCTACTAGTACTAAGGACAGGGATATTGCTCTCTCTTGATACTCTCTTCTCTGTGGGGTGGAGTTGCACATTCAGACCCAGCTTTCCGCCATAGTACTGAATCTCAGTCGAATCCTACTTCTCGCGCACTTCCCGCACGGACCGCAGATGGTCTCCAAGAAAATTTTAATTATCATATCGTTAGGAAGCGATAGAATTTTCAAATTCCCGTTTTTTTACTTCTGATATCTTTCAAAAGATTCAGTTAACCACATATTGAGACTTTTTTGTTATTCTCTAAACAATGATGTAGCACAGTAACATGCAAGATAACATTGCATAACAATTACTAAAAAAATATATTATATTTAACAAAGATTTTGTTCTTCAATATTGCCCTTTGAAACATAAATGCGCTATTTCGAATACAGCTTTAAGATCTCGACGGGAGCAACGGAATATTTCACTCTGAAACTTTTATCATAAATCAATCAAACGTTTTCCCGGAAGTCGCTGAACGAAAGGCGATACTAACTTTGATTATACGCCTGATTTACACCGTCAGATGTAACGGGAACTTTATTGGAAGCGATGTTCCGAGGTTCCCGAACTATGTCAGGATTCTTGGAAATTTTAGGGCGATTGCATTACTTCTACTTTTAAACGACTCTGTGGGCATAATGTTGTAAAGTTGCATAGATTTCCACGATTGATTGTCGGTCGTATTACACGAGTAAGGTCGTATTATGTGACGGTCGGTCCACACGAGTAATATAACTAAAGGAATACCCGTGTTGTACAACAGAAATGATATAACATAACATGATAAGGATAAAAAAAATAAGCGGAATTCTACAGAGTTTAGTACTCGTAAATAGTTGGTTAGGTCGTTTAGTACGCGTCTCTCCTCTCAGAATGAAAGGTTTAATGTCATAGGCTATCACTCTGGCCAAGTGTGGGTTGGCAAACTTTATACGCCTTGAATGTTTTTTTGAAAACTGTAAGGTCCGTATATTTCCTCGCCATTCTGTATCGTTATAGCATGTGTTATTTAATCTTAAAACTTATATTTTTATAAAATCGCGTGCACCGGAGCGAGTGAAGCTGAACACTAAACCACTAGGTTCTCATTGATTCTTATTTTTTAAAGGTGTTAGATTTAACAATTAAATTTTTAAAGCTGGATATTTCAGATTATGTTCGAAACATTCCTTCTTTTACTGTCGTTTAATCTTCGCTTCTTACTTGAAGAAGTACAAATCAAATTGACAATAATAAACAAGAGTGCCAGTGGCAAGTGCAAAAGGACCCTAATCATTGGTACTAATATTTCACAAAATTCAGAAAGCTCTCCAGTCGAAACTTTCAGTAATCTTGTCCGAAGTTCGAGGCCTTTTCCTGTGTTCCCTCATTCACGGCGCACGGCTGAATGCTTATTATTTGAACTGAAGGTCGTTTTTCTTTCATTCTGTCAGTCAACAATTGATTTATCTTTTGTGATGGTTTTTTTATTCACCTTTTATTGAAGATTCAAGAGACGTAAATGAAAAGGTTGAAAATTATCGTAATTGAATCATTTATTTCTAAAAATTTGTGAGTCATTGTAAAGATTTCAAACAAAAGGTGATTTACATACATACTTATGTCATCACGAATTTGTTTCAATTACTAATACTAGTCCAAACTTAAACATGACCTAGATTTTACGATAAGATGAAAATGACAATTAAGAAATAACTAGTATCATAATGGCAACTGTAAAAACGAACTAAGCATGAGGTCACTAATTTCCCAAAACTCGCCGGCTATGTGACACGAAACTTTTTATGACGTTGTCCAAAGTTAAGGCATTTTTCTACGTTCTCTGATTCATTACTCTTCGCTGTTCGCTTGTTATTTGATGAAAAGACAAAATTACGCAGTGGCCTTAATCGTTCTTTATATTTTGTTATAAAATTTCTCATGACTTTTTTAGGCTTCTCGGGGGAGCGGAGGCGACTTAAAATATGTTTACTTCGATCGAATAGAACCGTTCTGCGTGTTTATGTATTAAAAAATTATGTTTTTGGTGGATCTCAAATCAAATGAAATACACAATAACTTTCTATTTTCATTATAATTATTGTAGACAAGTGACGTACAAGAAAAATAAATATCCATCCGATTTTATATCGATACATCACCGTTTGGCTATTACAATCTTTTTACCGAGTATTTGTATAAATCAGAATGAACTTCGTTCTCGTATGATATCTATGCGGTATTACATGGTGCTCTTTAAAAAAATTCCCAAAAGAAATCTCTTACAAAGTTGATGACGTATCACTGATACCCCGCGTGTTGCAAATGTTTACGTACTGTAGTGATTACCTACTACTAGTAGGCGAGTAGGCTACCTGGCCTACCCGCCTGTTTCTCATCTAAATCTACGTACAAAAAATACTCGTTTCATCCACGCACCGAAAATAATTATAATGCTAGTATATGAATATTATTAGATCTAGATTTCACATGAACCCACAAATATAGCAGACGCAGCAAAACATAAATGAGGCAATAACCTTCCACATTACTTTTCAGACGCAATGAAATGTTATATAAATACTGTCTCAAGGTGATTGCAAAGGAATATCCTCCTGGAATCTGTATCATTAGTTACAGCTAAGGAGAAAAATCCTTATAAAACTTTTTCTTGTATTATTATTCGTTCATTGACGTAAAGAAAAAATAAAATTATCTACGAGTTTATGGCAAGCGATTTCTATTTCATATGAACAATATTTTTATCTAGCTAATGAGGGTTCTTTTGCTTATTATCGGAAAAAATATACAATTTTTCCCATAGGTACTTGCATTCTATTGTGTTTTTCCACCGCCTTTTTTTCTGATTTATCTTAGCTGCGCCTAACGTCAAAGAACGAATGACAGCTGTCACAATGTATGATGTTCATTAAATGAATGAATAACTAATAAAATTATTAAAACTGTTCGAATTTTCAGGAATTTGTTAGTTTCGTACATTACCCATACATAGTGCATATACATACATGTACAGTACACGTACATAGATTACGGTCGAAAAATCTAAAACCACAATTTTCAATAAACTAGCTGCGCTTCAAACAACTAGTTTGCTTCAAATGATAAACATTTCAGTTTTTTAAGTTGCGAATTATGGGTGATAATTGTCCGATATATTTAATATCCAATATTTATTTTGATGGAAAATATTGAGATAAACATATTGATTCAATATTTGTCAGTATTCAATAATTAAATTCGCAAACGAACAAATATTCAATTATTTTCATATGTGATATGGTATTCGTAGTTATTTATATTGTTGTTATAAATATGTTTTTCAAGAATGTAAACAAAAGGATATCCTTAGAATACATGTTTAAAAATTATTAAAATTAAGTTTGTAAAAATTAAGAGTGTATTTAAATCAAGTTATACTTTAAATAGGACTTTGAGTAAATAAGTGACATAAGAATAATAATATATATGTATATAGGTATATGCAAATATAAGGGAACAAATACGATATAAGTTTTACATCAATAAATCGGGTCTAAAAAATTCATTTATCGAAATTCTTCTTTAGTAGACGTTGGACGTATCTATATAAAGGGTCGATTGAGGATGGAAACGAGCACTTAGTAGAGCCAATTAGGGCAGCCCGTTTACGGTTTATAACTCTACATTTAAGTATCAATCTATACATGAAATGGTATCGTGTATAGAATATGGTTATTTAGAAAAGATATTGGTTTCTTCTATTATCTGTAATTGGTCTGTCTGACGGTTGAATTTTAAGTGTGGTTTTCGAAATCTTTTACAAGTTAAGTCGCGTAACCAACATCGTGTGAAACATAACATAACTTAGATACTGATTAAACTTAGATTTAATTTAGATACTGTCGTCATAGGTTAGGCCATAGTAGGTACTTAGTACTGTACAATTGTCACATAATAATCACTGCTAACAGTCTATGATTCTACATAAGGTCGCGTCATGATTATAATCTTCCAAAGATAATAAAGACATCGTGCTGTCATACAATAAATAACCACGTAATTTAGTGTCATTATTACACAATCGGCTGTATATTTCATGACTCTACATAACGTACATTATAATCTAAATAATGTAAAGTCAAGGATTACAAACTTCAGACCTTACATAATGAAAGATTGCGGGTGACCGTTTTAATAGCACTATCTACCAATGTATAATTTTCAAATTTTTGTTCAATAGCAATGACCGAGAAGGTGAAGACATTGTTGTTGAGGCGTTGAAGCTCACTGTCAAACATACAAAAGCCTAATATTTCTATTGTGTTTTGGCCACCGACCCGATAGGTGAATGGAATTCTTTTATATAATGTTCATAAAACCCTATAGCAAAATATTTCTAAGAACGGAAACTCTCGCGAGGATATTCGCATTTTTTGTGTTACGAAAAAATTAAAGGTTATTTTTCTGTAAGCGAGTAAACACTCATTTTTGTTGATGATAGGCGTTAAGTCGATTATTGTTATCACAAAAAAACATTGCTTATAACGCTATGTGAACACAAAGGCTATATTTTTAAGACGAGTCAACGAACCATAGTTGAAACAGTATAAGAACACTGATGATATTGAGTAAAATCAAACAAAAAAAGAAAAGATTAATAGGACTGTTATCAATCGATATCGAGCGATAGAAGAGCTCTAACCGGAAGCCTTCTTGGAAATTCCACATAGAGAGACTATGTAGTACATGAATATAAATATGGACTGCCAGCACATGATACATTCATATTCGTTCATATCATAAATTGTTTCGTTTCCACTCGTACTCTTATACGACCCATTAAAGTCAGAAAATAACGTACGTATCTCACACTCACAGACTATTTACGACTTGGATATCATTTAACTCTATATTATGTTATTTCCTTTGTCTGCTTCCTAAATTTTTCTGTGCTATCTAAGCCTTCACTCTTTTGCTTGGACTATTTCGTTCGTCGCAAAAATATTTTGTTCATTAACAACGAATACAACTTAACTACAACATTTTTTATCTTTTGTAGGTATCAGTCGGCTAATAGCAGCAAAATTATTGTTAGCCGAGCCCTTTCAGATATTTTTCTCCCGCTTCGACGAAATAGATGATCGTGCCTCAACCGTGCGTTCCGTTTATCTCAAGCCCTTAGCTTGTACGTGCACGATACTAAGTCAGCTTGATAGCTTTATTCAAGACACGTGCAACATCCCTCGAAGGGTACTGTAAAGTCCTCGAGAAAGAACAATGTACAGACATTATTGTGGAAAGCTTCACCTGGACTTATTTTAAAACTTACAGGATCATATTTACGTTGCCAGCATTTAAGTATATTTAATTATTGCCAGAAAGGTATTTGTTATCAAAATGTCTTCTATAAGCGTATTTTGCACAACGACTGGTATAGTTACTAGGCCTGAGTTAAACGTAAAATGTACACAAATGTTAATAGGTCTTATTTAACATAAAAAATACATATTAGATACATACAATGACAATAGGCTCACCAGCTATTCCATGGAACGTAAACATAACTGGTGAAACGAAACGATTATAGGAACCATATTTTTATTTCTAGAATATTTGACTACAATTTGTACTTTAAAATACATATTTGCGTATGTTCCCTATAACTGCAACAAATATTTGCTTTAAATAGTCGATCCGGACGCACTCAAAATAATTTATCGCGGTTGATCTCCCGGGATAGCCTACGATAAATAACAATGTTTTCATTTATGAGTTATAACTCATCGTGTTGTGTAATCATATTATAAATAATTTTACTACATTTCTTCTTTATCATTTCCTTAATTACCTGACGTTTGTCGTTCACATTCATTATTTTCTTCATACACGCATGTCGACTTCGAGACTTCTGATTCTCCCATCAGTCAGTACCTAATTAATCTATTTGATCGCTAGGACAATGTATTGAGAAAACATCTTTTAAAAAAATCTAAACGTTATAATGGCGTGGGCTCGAGACTAGTGATGTAGATTTCCTTTCACTTCAATCGAGTTTCCGCTATCGCTCAGGAAAGTATTTACATACATAATACAATACATATTATGTCTATAAAAGACCTATTTTTAAATAACAAATTATATATGAATGACAGTTGATTTTAAGTAGATATATGTATCTATTCAAAATTAACGAACTTTCGAATAATTTACACTCTCATGCAATACCTAAAAGAAGTACATTTTAATGATATGGAATAATGATATATGTGTACAGAGATGTTCGGAACGGTTTGAATCTCAAATAAAACTACAAAAGCGAATATACCAATCGGTCACAACGTGGCCTAACGATATTGTATTCGCCTGATTTTCGTCTGGAATAAGGACTTTTTGTATCTCGGCAATAATCGTGGAGCTATACGGTATTACATCGGAAACTTGGCAAGGAGCTGATAAAATCGTAACATTGTTTCGCTTTACAACAAGAAGTGTAATTTTACAAAATGGCAAACGCTGTCTCATTTCTGTTACGAGACAATGGCATTTATGTCATTGTCTCGAAACAAAATTTTCTATATTCTACAAAAGAATAAAACAGATATATAGCAACGCCTACATCTCGTAGCATTAGGTAGGAAATAAAGGTTTTCACTGACTACGGAATTCACTAACTTCAGTACTTCCATTATAATGAAAGTAATACTTGAAACTACTCGTTAATTGACCTTCTTTTAGATCTCTCCAAAATCATTAATATTGTATGACAACAACACGCATGTTAATGGGACTTCTTCGATTACTCATAAGTATTCCGGATAAACATCGAGGGTCAAGACGCACTTAAGCCAATATTTAAGTTCCAAACTAGTTTCATACTTACATATTGGGGAAGGAAGATCATTGAGTGGCGACCACCTCTCGGTAAAAGGAGCATAGGTCGCTGAAGAAGACAGCGGAAAGCTGCTGGATTCTAAAGGCCCAGGACCGGAAGGAGTGGCGCCGATTAGGGGAGGCCTTTGTGGCTGAAGATGACGATGATGTATTGACAGGAGTGTTTGTCGCCCTTCAGGGTAATGTAATACTTGCTAATACAATATTGCTGTTTAACAGCTATAATGAGTAAACGGCGAATAGCACATGTTCATGATATTTGCAACATACCTTGAGCATTGTTCTGTAAGTATACTGGTAAACAGCTTTATCAATTTTTAGTAACGATGACAGTATTTGTGGTGTAAATAACCGCAGCATACAGAAGAGAAGAGTGATAAAACGTGTGATTAAGATTACTAATAATAGAAGTAATTATTAACATTATTTATTATTAAAATTTTATTATTCCTTTGGCCTGGTTTTATATTATGAGCCGAACTTTTATATATTTTATTCAATTATAGCGCAAAACAACTTATTATGTTCAACTGTACGTGTATTTACTAGAGATTTGCATTTTGAACTTTATGTCTCTCGGTTAGGGTTAAATTTTGATTGTGATTTCGGATTTCAGGCATCGGTTAGCTGGCTGAACGCCAGTAACATATTTTAAGGTTTCAGGGGAATAATAATTTTCGAGCTACGATAATGCGATTTATGTATGTATTGGAGCATTATGTCATAAACGTTTATTCAATTTTACACATGTTTACAGTACAGTTATTTACGATGTGAGTGTTATGTTTTAAAATGTAATAGATCCGCCATTTTACTTTCGTTTATAAGTTACTGTATTTAATTATATGACCTGTACTGGAATTTGGATTTAAAACTTCTCTAGCCTCTACTGATGTGACTGGCAGATTGTTGTTAGGAGATAAAACAAGACGCCTAAACAAAATATGACTGTATCGTACTATTATATACGTTTACATATATCCAATTATATTTCACATATTGTTACATTAGATCGGAAAATAATATATGCATCATATGGAAACTGCTATAGTAAATAAACAACTCGCCGTCACATCTGGGAACTGGGGTAAGTAAACACACTGAAAAAATATACAGTTTGATGTAACCGTGTCCCCCCACCGTTCTACTCGGCAGACAGACAGACAGGGCGTGTCGTGTGTAGAACTTTACTTAAATGGTACACTGGTAATTAAAAGTAAGTCCACACCCTACGTCCTAACAGTGTCTCCTGTAAGACCTGACTGCGTCATAGAAAGACGAAATTAGGTGATGTGCGAAGATAGTAAACGGATCAAAGAATAATAACGATTAATTTTTCATTCGTTCATTCAGTTCATTTGTCAAATCATTTATTCTTTCGTTCGTTAGTCAATCGTTCTTTTATTAAAACAAATGCAGCCTCCTATCGATGAAATGTAAGATGTACCTATTGATCATTTAAAATATAGAATATTTATGGTTTCTATTTGCAATATTCAAGATATATATGTTATACAATACTAGCCATACAAACGTACATACAAACGTACATACAAACATAATATGTACGGAATACAATAACCTATTTCTGTACACAATTTTATATTTCGACCAACAGCAAACATATATTTTGCGAAATAAGTGATTGAACATTTCAATATCCTACGTTCAATATTTGAATATAATTTGGCACGGAAATATTCCGTTGCTGCTATCCGGGACCACTTTCTGGCGACGGTCGCATCGCGAGCGATTGAACGGCAAGCAGCAGTACGTGACTAAGTGACCGTAACGAATTTTTTTCTTATTAACTTCGCATTTGTCTTGTTTGAGGCTTCAAATATCTTCATTTCTTTCGTTCCTTTAAATAAAACGTGAACCCAACACAAAAATCATCTTCAGTAGTAATCTGTCATGTCACTCACAGATAATATATTTAATTTATTATTATTTTATAACGTTTTTATTATAAGCAAATTTAAATAATATTAATGGCAAAGGATTCAACCTCTATTCCATAACACGTAAAATATAACTGCTTTAAAGTGGGATTACTGCACACGTCTGTCTACCCCTTCGGAGAAATATAGTCGTAATGCTATTACGCCGTCATTAATCGCCGTACCAGCAGTCCAGATAGTATCACTCTACATTGTGATATTATTGACTTTCTGTCTCACTTTATAACTCACTAGTTGCGAACTAAAGCCTAAACGATTTAATCAACTTGCCTTGCGTGACAAAAAGCAATGTATTTTCTTGAATTTATGCTCGCAATGATACCACTATCTGCACGGTAGCGATAATTTAAAAGGCAACGATGATATTCTGTTTGTAGTCTGAACATTCTAGAGTTTATATAATTATCTATTTATGCAAACATTTATTCATTCAAGAGAAACTTACAGTTAATTTCTAGACCATATAGTAACACATAAATCGTAGTCATATTATCACAAGGTTAGCTGTCGCGCTTGCAACCACTCGTTCACTGAGGCAATCTAATTCTTTATTGTGAATGGTAGGCGGCACGGGTAATATAATTTGTCGAAATATATTAAGGGTTACGTTTATTTATAATCATCGTCATCTGTCACAATGCACTATTGGACATAACCGTTTCCTGAGGGTTTTTGGCTTTAATCCCACGCTGGGCATGCGGGTTGGATATAAGTATGTTACAATATATGTCCTAGATAAAGCAAAGAAAAGAAATTAATATAACTATATTAAAAAGAAAATGTCTCATAAAAGTAAGAATACATTAGAATAGTTTGAAACCGGCGTAATTTAAAAGTCACTTAGAGAATAATAGCATTTATCTAACTATGAAATTGTTTGTTGTTGTCAAACTTCTCAACTTGGGAGATACGAGGAATATTTGAAGATATTTTATAGAAAATGGAGGATGCTTTGCCGAGAAAACTTCGCGCAAACAAAGAAGTTTTACTCTAAATTTAATATGCTGCTTACGTAGTAAGTACCTATTGTTTCCTCTTGTTTGACCAAATACATAGAGTAGGTAAAACTACATAGTAAGTGAGAGCAGACATGGGTGTTTTTTAATACCTGTAAGTTTTCAAGTACATACGTCGATCAATATTTATCAGAGAAATAAATTACAATTTCAATTTTGATTTTGCTACCCACAAACCCTTTTCCGACAAACCGACCCGGATATTTTCCTTTGATCCTCCGGGAAACCCCTGGGTACATACCCGTTATAGTATGTATAACCGTTTGTGAGAGTCTAAAGGAAGTTCAATGAATTATATTGTAGCGAAAGGTTATTAGGTTCAGGGAAAACTCATTCATATTGTAATTAACCCAGTTTCATGGAAAGCCTGCGTTTGGATATAATATTATTTTTAAAAGGTTTTTTTTGTGATTTCTTAAAGGAGGCCTGACTCGGGTAATAATTAAAGGTATTATATAGACGAACCACGTACTCTACTATTCTATTATGCCCTGAACTGTCTGAATTCAAGCACTGTGGTTGTTCACTGCAGCTAAATTATTCACTGGCTGATTTCGACCTGTGCTATCAGGGCTGCGTTATACTAATGAGTCTTAGGTTTGAGATATTAAAGACACCTATACATCTAGGAATACAGCCTTAGACGACTGATTTGTGGTTATATAATAGATGTGTCGATCGCGTTAGCTTATATTTCACTTACATTATTGTTATGTCGCCACGACAAGTCTCTTACGATAAAGGCAGAGAGCAACGGGTGCCGAATGTCTGCATCCTTAGAGATTTGATTTGCTTTTTTATAGTAGTTTATGATATAATGTAGGTGTTGTTTCACCTATACCATTTATACAAAACTAAGAAATAAACGTAATATTATATATACAAAAACATCACATTTCAACTATATTGGACGTGATTATTTGTATCTGCAAATGAGTAAGCTTGTAACATAGGTAGATATACGACGCAATAATTATGTTGAAGTGTCATCTTGGGATTACTTTACGTACAATAACGCTGAAAATATTTATGATTTATATGCAAGGTGGATTACGCAGGCAAGCACTAGAAAGGGAGGTTGAGAGAGCGAGACAGAGGTACACTGAAAATTTTATTAAAATAATATTTAACTAGTTTGAACACAGACACTTAATATCAAGAGAGCAGTTATCAGCGTTTCTGAAATTTAAGAGTTTCTTTTTGGCGATGTTGGAGTTGTCAGCAGTTTTGTGAACTTGACGCGGCAAAATTTTCCAACTTTGCCTCCTTCAAGTCACTTAAAATGCTAACGTATGAATCCATTAACCGTTTAGCAGCTTTATTGCAAGATTCGTGAAAAAATTTCAGCGTAAGGAAGTTTTGAAACAGATAATTTTATTTGAAAGTAGATATTTTCATTTTTTTGTATTCACACATTTGCTTAGGCATACGACATCAAAGAACAGTAAGCTTTTACACTTCTAGGACACGAGCGAGCACAATAGGGCAGTGCATGAGTTAAGAATATTTTTGTTACCTCACACTTGGAAGTTTACATTAAATCCTTTGGTTTAAATTAAATTGAAGTAATAAGATCAAACTTCACATCTATGAGATTGATAACATGTTACTTAAACGACTCTACAGGACGGACGCGTCCTCAAACTTATCTGTAATTGTAGAGTCTAACGATGTTACGAGAACACATACTCGCTGATACATCGACCGTGTCTAATGCGTCTCGCATACTTTGGGATTAGGTATAGTTATACATACATATACATACGTTGACATTACTGTGTAACTTACGTTAACTGTTTTTGATGTTTCATTCTATATCGCATGTAATAATCTTTTAAATTATGAACACAAATAACATCATAAACGACACAAACGAGTATAAATCGAATTTAAAATCATTTTAACACATCATATTATATAACGTCAAAATCCGTTAGTATTCGATCCGGGAATCTTCTTCTTGTTCGTTTTGAATTCAAATCCCGGGTGGACTACTACTATAGTTTTCTAAGTAAGATTTTCTAATAGGAATTTCTGGTAGCGGCTCGGAGTCTGGGTGCAGTGTATAGCAACAGGCTCACTTCTTATTGTACAATATTATGAGACGTAAACGTACCTGATCAAAAGTGGGTGTGTACTACATTCTCCTGCCTATCCGTTCAGGAATTACAGGCATGACGTTGCTTCTTTTTGTTTTAATTGAAACACATTTTTGGTATTATCAAAGACACATCGTAACCAAAATGAAATGGAACGTCGCTTAAATGAAAAATTCAAATGAAAGTTTCCTTTGAGATTCAGCTTTCCACTCGAGAACTTCGAACGCCGAGTTGGGTTAAAGTTCGAGCTAACCGCACAGAAAATGTTGAGTAGTTAGCGTACATTAAGTGATTCGGCCTTTCAGTTTACAATTCGCTTTGAACTGTGGTTTGCATTATAATACATACTGGAATATGGTTACGTACATCAATATAAAGTTTATCGAAAATTTATTTGCCAAGAAAAGTGATCAAGTTCATTTCGGTTTGCAACATGTTATTATTGTTGTATCATCCTGTCTCCGTACTCGATAAACAGAGAGCAATTAACTTCAAATATGTCTATACTCACAGACCTGACGTAGCTATTGTAAATAAACGTATCGTCACGCTTGTAATCCCCGAAGAGTTAAGCAGAGGAGTGTAGTACACTCCCACATTTCACCAGTTATGTTTAAGTCCCTTGCAATAGGTGGTGAGCCTATTACCATACACCGGACACAAATCCAAACCCCGAGCCACTACTTTCTAGTAGTGACTTTCTAGTCTAAATTAGAAAAATCCAATAGTACCTGACCCGGGATCAGGACCTTCCGATCGGCAGTCGCGCTTGCAACCACTCGACCAACGAAGCAATTGTATTCTACATTCGAATAAAGAATATCACAAATGCGTTTGTACTTTTCTCTTGGAGATAATACAAATTTGGAAGAAAAACAAATTGTACTGGTACGTAGAATTTCAAGCAAAAAATTTTGCTTTTGATTTTAGATTTTCCATTGCAGTCCCTTCAAAACGGTTCGAGCGGCAACAACGCAAATGGCTTTGAACGTGTCGAATCACTAACACTTTTTAAAACGTTCACGTTATTTTCGGCGTAGGTGAATGGAAATTATTTTTGAAAATAGCCCGAACTTATCGAGTTTTTCACCAGTTATCGAACTTTAATATGTAGATGTTTTTGATTTCATAACTCGCGTCAGTTCGATAACTTCTATTAACGTAAGACTTGTTGATTATATACAATATTAATTTATTATTTAATTTTTAATTTAAAGACATGTGGAACTACCTACACGTTATGTAATATAAAAATAGCTCATTGTCTTCCGCGTTTATTGCCTCGTTGGTAGTGTTGGCCAGCGCGGCTACTGATCGAGAAGTCTTAGGTTCGATTTTCGGGTCAGATAATATTGTTATACTAATGTCACGGAATTTAGATCTGTGCCTAATGTATAAAAGCAATTGGCTCATAATTTGTTTCATGATGCAACGTAAATGCAACTGATAAAGCATGGAAGTGCCACACTCCCCTGCCTACGCCTACAGGAATTACAGGCGTCATATTATGTGATAAAAAAATAAATACTATTATTGAGTTTCCTCAATGAAAAATTTACTTAGTATACTTCTCATTTATCTGTCTCAGTACCGCATTGTGCATCACTAATGTAGAATCAATTGTAATGAAAATACAAAACTTATAATTTACACGGTCTCGATTACATAATTTTCAGAATTATCTGTAATTAATACGGAGCCGTCGCGGTAGAGTTTTAAAGCGACTTCGTCGTTGTAGAGTCGAGTCGCTCACGATGAGTTCACGACCTATTTAGTAGAGCCGATGTCAGCGGAATGAAGACTTGTAGAGGGTTCTTAGCGTTTATTATGGAGTCAGCTGCCTACCGTGATCAACCAGTCAGCCATCGCGAACCGGGACATCGCTGAATTGATGAATCATACAGTTCATACACTTTTACATCAACTTGGACTTGATTGTTAGTTTAAATAAGGCAGTATTGATACACAATGCATAGCGTGTACCGAAGAAATGCTTTAAGACTGTTTTCGAGTTGCCAATTAATTCGCTGATATACTCGTACATTTTGAACATATTAATTAAAACATAAAACACAATTAACATATAAGTTAAAAGAGTGACGAGTGTAGAACCATGTCAGATCTGCAGCGATATAGAGAGATGTTTGGAAGTCGGTGCTCTCTGTCAACCCCGTAAGTAAGGGATCTTTCATGATGATATAATATTAAAAATGAATATCTATTATCGTCGCATATATAAATATGAACATGCCAGAGTAGTTAATGCTGTCGGAATGCACAGTACACTCTGAAGGCATTGTCACGAATTTATTAACCATTATATACATATATGTGCATGCCTCCGTACGTGTTGGTCTCAGAATTTCAAATATGTAAATGCATTTGGAATCCCGAATATTCCACACTGAGTTATAATTTCATATAATGCCGTTTGACATCAGAAGTAGGAGTACTTGTGGTGCTCCCGAAGAAGATGAGTTATCACGCAAATACTTCTCATATAAGTTTATGATTTAGATGAAGAACATCAAGTCTGTAAAAGCAGAGATATTTGGTACCCGGTACTCTCTGCTTACCCTGTAAGAAACCTAGCAAGACATAATAATGATTAGTGAACCTAAATGTTTTAATAAGTAAATGGACTTTTATTTCATCGTGGTTCCAGCTTCATGACATGAACGGATAATACCAATTGCAATGTAATTTTCTACAGTATGGGAATTTTTCCTTGAATGCGAACATGAAAAGTTTATCGTATGTCTACTTTCGTGCGCTATTATCTCTTTCAATCTCCATGAAATTGTTTATACAGATATCCTGTTTTATGGTAATGTATGTCGAATTTATTTACAGGTCTCCTCGAAGGAGTTCTTTGAAATTAAATTGCAATAAGTATTTCAAGACAGTAACCGATCCAAGTTGCCTTACGGAGTAGGCAGAGGGCAACACTGATATCTGATTAGGCATTGTTAAAACAAATAAACAATTTGATATTTGAAACTTTGTAAGCCAACGTCCGACAGAAGTAGGTTATTATTATCTTTAATAATTATATCGAACATCACATAAGTGAAACAGCAAATATGAATACATATATTTTTATTGTTAGTGTTTTCGGTCACCCAAATCACTGTAATCAAAGTTAGTTTCTTTCGTGTCTATATTTGTAGGTTAGTAACAACATTATTGATAATATCTTGGAACATCTCTATGGAGTGAATTTTAGATCCACGATTATAATAGCCATAATCAATACAATGACAAGTTAATATTGTCTATTGATTAATTATTGTTCAATCAAGAATTTGCACTCGCATTTCAGATTCCATGTTTGAATTTTTTAGAGGGGGCGTGGCCATTGGTCCGTTTTTCTCCTGTTCTTTATTTGAAACTGTTGAGACAGCCAAGCCGTCCTGCGGTCGCAAATGTTGCGGTTTTCAAAAGCGTATCTAGATTTAATTTAATAATGATAACCACGTTTTGATGTCGAGCGACAGTGTTGTGGTTAGAAGGACGACTTAAAATCTGATAAACAATATATTTTGTAACTACAATAACAATATTATGATATACCTACGTAAGAAATCGTCTATGCTGGTGGCAAAGTAGTAAGTGAAACCGACCGTAAGAAATAGGTATTTTGGGATATTTTAAGTTCTTTAGATACTTTTTTAAAGTAAAAGACATATAGTTACTTAAAGCTCATCACACAAATATTTCCTCTAGAAGTGATAGATAGATAGATAGACTCACAACCCTTCTAATGAGCAATTAGTGTCACAATCACTGGGCCGGAGACCCAGATTACATAGAGAAATATTTCGAATCTATACAAGTGACATATGTATATAGCCGTTATTGGAAGTAACTATGTATATACATAATAGGTCTGACGTTGGAAGTGCTGTGTGTGACTACTTACAGTATTCTATTGTTCCTGTCATTGTTCATTTGTTACAATGGAACAATGTTCCGAGTGGAGAGCAGAAACTAGTACGTAATATTCAAAGCTTTAAGCTACATTTGTGCTGTTAGGGAAACTCCATCCGGTGTAGAGCTCCAGTGTGCAGGATCTAGAGCGTGACGCTTAACAGTTCTAATATTTCGGTACTCTGTGATGTGAAGGTGGCACGTAGAGCAAACAGTAGAGCAAGATATATAGTTTCTAAATAACTTTAGCATTAAGTATATTTACTATATTTTTGACTGATCCGTCGGTCCAGTGGATATTGAACCTGATTACTATGCCAGGGGTCATGGGTTCAGTTTCCACTCAGAATAAATGTTTGAGTAATGTAAGTATTTATGTGACAAGGTATAAGAAAAGTTTGTTTATGAACATAGATATTACGTACATTACATTCTATTGAAATTTTTTTTAAAGTAAAAATTTATAATGCCTCGAAAAATCAAAATTTTATCCTAGCTATAACATACCACTTAGAGCCACTTCGTACGGAATGTTCCTTAAACTTGCAGGATAACAATATAGCATAATACTTTTTCATTTTTTCAAAAAGCCGTCATAGCTATCCGTATTTAGTTTTCTATTCCTTTGGTTCTTAGATCAAATTCTGGTGCGCGACTGTTTACAAAGTAGTAGTAATAACTAGGATTCTGTAATCGCTCTCTTTGTATGTCGACGGAGGATGGGAGGAGCGTCGGGTAGGGG
>DWMF01000186.1:0-17360 GCA_018244815.1 Parelbella polyzona | reverse complement strand
ATGTCACGTCGCAGGTGACATTGGAGTCGTCGGGTGTTAGGACGTGTTCACATTGCCAATTGACAATTAGAGACAATTAGTTGACAAAAGACATTCTTGCAATTTGATGTTTATATAGCTAATTTTCAGAATCACCTGTTAAATTATGAAGTAGTAATTTTTTGTCATCAAAGACATCGATGTTTTTTTGCGCCTTTACAAATGCATTTTTAATGTGCATGTGTATGTATATGGATATTTTATTATTTATTATTATTAAAACGCTATAATACACATTATGCCCGATGTGGAGACCACCCACTGCCCAATACTTGACGTCTTATACCTGTTATCAATATTTGCATAAGGTGACGTGTGTAGAGTCGCCTCGCAAGCCTTCATTACATCACGATTTTTAATCATGACTGAAGCGGCCTAGACCATCGCTGTTGACAAGCGTTTATATCACAGAACATTCCCGTCAAACGTTACATAGAGTATTGGAGAATCTGAGCATGCAATAGTGTAACAAATTCCAAGAAGATTCGCCGCATACCTTTTTATCTCACGAGAGTAATAAACGAACAGTAGCAGATACGAGTGGTCACGGGCGGCGTGGCATTTACAATACAAAACAAATTGTAATCTACATCTAACTGTAATACAAAACATAATATCTATAGGACTGATACTTGAGTTAACGTTCATTAATAATAAGACTTTCAAGTTAGTATTAACTGATAATAACAGGACAGGATAAGAATTGGACTACCCGGAGTCTCAGTATTCGTCCTATATGTCTTAACGCGATCATGTTGTTGCTCTTCAGAAGTGAAACGGCCGCCTCTTGTTTACAAGCGGTGTGGCAATTACACCCTTCAGACAGAAACGCGAATTGTTTTAACAACAATAACTGGCTTTAAACTAGGTGTAGTGGTTGTACTCACTTCCGGACGAAGAATTTACATTTTCTATCACGATACTGTTAATCCTTATAGCGAAATTAAATAATGAAGTTTTAAGATCGAATGCAGAAACATTGCAAATCTTGGGAATTCAGATACAGTAGAATAACATTTTCGCTATCACCCAACAATATTGTGTTTAAAGAATTTATTTTCATAAAGAATACTGTCACTTATATTGATGTTTTACGATAATATAACCCCGTGAATCTGTGCTATAAATGACGAACGATTTCTGATCACATTCTGCACATTTGGCAAAAATAGGTCCTGCCCATACCCAGTAGCTATTCGCCGCTATTACAAACTTGAACATAGTCGACCATTTAATGGCAGATAAAACCTGTACACTCTCTTACTTAATTTTAAATAAAACTGTAATTCTGCCTTAGTTAATTACAATCAGGTCGCTGGACTAAGATATAATACCTCGTATTTCAATGTACGTGTGATTTAGCATACAAACAAGTTTTAGTACAAGTGCCGCCATCTAGTAGGGTAACGCAGTAACACTAGTAGCTATATAGCGCCGCGCCACCGGGATTTTAAAAAGTTATGATCGTAACTGCAATCGAAATATGTATAAAATACTACCATATTTTTTGATTAGTTTGAAAATTATATATACTGTTCCTTGAACAACTGATTAAGCAACGAATTATTTATTTAAACAATATCATATTATTACGAAATCTATAGCTTTTTGTGCGTTATGCAGTTACGCATCAGAGAAAGTACATTTTAGTAAGAGAGCTTACAGATCATCCGCACCTGTCACAATTAATCCCTTAAGAATATTGCGTACAGTACATCGACGGTTTTGTATACAGACGTAGACGTATGTAGACGTAGTTATGTGAATAATCATATTGCCTAAAGGAACGATTAGACAGAAATTATAAAAGTAATTATAAAAGTAATAATAATGAATTTTTCTCACTTTAAATTCGCAGTAGTATCTCGGAGTTTGGGTTCATGGACGGTGTATAGCATCGCCTATTCCATGTTGGAACATATAACATAATTGGTGAAATGTGGAAGTGTCCTGTACCTAATCCTTCGAGGTAATAAAGCCGTAATGAAATATTATGCAAAAATTAATTTGTTAAACCAGAGTTAAGTACACAGAATTGTTGCAAGTGCATAAAGTTGCTTCAGCCGTATCTACACCCGATCGTTAACGGTTCTTGATAGAGCGCCATTCAGGCAATCAACATTAAAACGCGGCTCATGGTTCGATTGACGGCAATTTGTGGTTTTATATTATTATTTATAACTTATAATTAAAGCTCCTAAGAACTATTTGATGAAATAAATGGAGGAATAAAAACTCGCAATGCGGGCGAAATTATGAAACCCTTCATAGTTAAGATTATTTAAATGTTTAAGGAGAAGAAAATCCTTATATTTTAAAATAAGAACACGCGTTTTAGGAGAAAGATTTCTCTTTTGAATGCACAGTGGTAATGACTACCCCGTATTAAGGTTTAAGATCGACAATAGGTCTGTATGTTTGCGACGCTGAACATCAGTAAGTAATAGGTAGGTGGCAATGGGTCCATTAAACTCATAGTATGCACCCTGTGTGAAACATGTGCGAGTCTGGAAGGCCATTCCACCTAATGACAACATAATGAAAATATTACTATTAAAAATAGTTTATCGTTTTGATTGTTAATAAAGGTAGTTATCCATTATTATTATTACTAATGAAATAATCACCATATTACTTAGTAATAAGCTTATTTGTTACAATGTTCGCGTTATAAATGTTTGTAATACAGTTAGAATTGAACCAGAAAGTCTGTACAAAACGTACTGTATTGTTCATTTATTTTGTATTTTTTTGTGGTTATAAGGCATTACTGACAAACTGTCATCTTGTAAATTTTTTTGTGTGTAAATGTTATCAGAACTCAACAACGTGTCCGAGATGTATTCAAGCGGAACGACGCGCGCGGAGCCAATTTCATTTGGGCATCGCTGCCATTGTCAACGCATGTAACACTATCCGGTGATGTAAGCCTGGCGTAATAAAGTGTAACTCGAATGATATGACAACACCACTTGTAAAACTCGTAAATAAAAACTCTCATTTACCTGTGGCCTTAAAGAATGTGGGGTATTGTGGAATTAGCCCTGTGTCCGACGGCGGAATGACAAAAGGGCTATAAAAAGCGATGTAACATATCATACATTATATTTTCTTTAAAATCATCTTTTGAATTATCGGTATACCAAAACTACTTAAGTACTGTAGTTTCAGAACATACAAAAAAAATTGGGAGTAAGTAGTATAGTAACAGAGACTTGTGCCATAACACGGACGCACACGATGAAATACCTCATATTTTCTCATTCTAATTTTAAGATGAAGAAATTCCTAGGCTTTGCTAAAGCGGTTAAAAATTCCGAAATAGTAAGTGTTAAGAACGTCAGTAAGTAACTAATATTGCCTCGGATCCCACCCAAAATTATTGTGTGTATCAAGTATTCGATCTGTGTCTGGGTGTATAAAAAATATGTATATATATTTTGTAGCTCATCAGCCGTCTGATTACCATAACACAAGCTTTCAAGATGCTCTTACTTTTCGATCTTACGGCCGTGTGTATAGATGACCTGATATTATTGTTAATAATATTTTATGCTTGTGACAAAAACATAGAGGATATAACCACAATATCACTTCTACTAACTATTTAATCTTGCACAACGGTAACAAATAGAATATAAGGCGCAACCTTGTGCTCATTAACCAACTAAGCACTAGTAATAAATGAGCGCTCATTAAATATTTCATTACGTCAGTAATTGATAAAAGCTCAATCATTTTTACATTAATGTATATTTATCGATTAGTATCATTTAGGTATTTTGATGATAGAGAAAAGTAAGGTGCGGATATAAAAGCAGAAATTGTCTTTTAAGTCACAGTCAGATAAATAAAATCGCGTTAAAAAAAATATATATCGATGGCTCGATAAAAGTCAAGTTAAAGGGCGCTAAATGTCATGTTCTGACATTTCCAAATTGCTTTGATGTCACCCTACGTGTCATAGGGTAAGAATTGTAGATTAAAAATTTCTCGCGCGTAATGATTGTATAGATTTACAATTAATGAAACAAATGTAATATTTTAAACAACAATACAATTGCAAGAACAATGCAATGTTAACTGGTTTTGTTTAGAAATTTAGCCATTTGGAAATCCCAGCGCACACTTCTTTTAGAAAATCTGCGTTTTAAATTTAAATATCTTCTCCTATACCGGTGTAAAAACATATCCGGAGGAGACCTGCACACCTTAGACTTTGCCACAATTTTCTCTGAGACGTGCGAAGTCTACTAATCTATACTTTACCAACGTGAGCCCTCTACGGCCTTAACCCTCCTCATTCAAAGAGGAGTAGGTATGTCATTTATGAAACGTGCCACCCAAGTCAACTTCCTACCTAATAACAGTAATCAGCGTACAAAAAATTAATTAAGTAGTAGAAAAAGCATAAAATAAAGAGAGAAGATTAAGAAAGCCTAGAGGTTTATGATGAAACAGAATATATCTTTTATTATCATCAACACTATGGCACTAACGCAGGCGAATATAGCATGGCAATTTATATTAACGCACATTTCCTCCGTCAAGCTGCACAAAAACAGTTAGTTACTCTTTCTCTCTGTATAGGTATAATACTAAATATTGACTGCCTCTTCACTAAACGTAGGTAGAAATATATATAAGTTTATCGCAGTTATAATAATTAGTTTTACACTTATATAGTTCTTATACATAAAATACATTTTTTAATCAATTTTATACTGAGATATTCACTGTCGGCTTTATTTGATTGTTATACCTAGTCATTCCTGAGATTTCAACAGCTGTTGTTTTTCCTATATGAAAATTTTCTATTACTATCGGACAATAACCTATGTGAAACTCAGGAGACGTGAGTGAAGCTTGGTCGCCTGAGAATTACTAATTGAAAATATGTAGATATGTTACTTAACCTTATATTCTTAATTTACACATATGTTTTTAAATTCGTATAAAGTTCATTAGCCTCGGCAATTGATCAAGAAACATATCAAATATCATAGCATCAGAATATATAATGTACTCGTAGTTAATGACTGTTTTCATTAATTGTCATTTATCATCTATGTATGTCTGATGGTCTTCTATAAGTTTTATTATAAATCAAAATTTGTTCGTTTATAAATGGCCTGCTGAGATTATTTCAAACATATTAATTATTACAAATATCACTTGCCGAATAATAAAAAGAATATGAGAGTCTTTAGAATTCGTTGTGTTTTATGCAGAATATAACAATAAGTTATATTATCTTTGACAATATCTAATGGCTGTGTAATTTGGGGCCAACATTTCAGAAGTGACGGATCTTCCCCCTGAGATTGGTGTGCTCTATTAATAAATTTGTCTGTTTATACCTCTATAATTCCAAACGGAAACTCATAGATAACAGTCAAGTTACAAAATTGAATAAATATACTATTGTTACCTATATGTTAACGCAAATATAAACAAAGTCAGTCAGTCGAACGTCAATTTTATTTCTTATATTTTTATAATTTCAATAGTTATAATGTAACAGACATAGTCAGTCTTAGTCAGTCCGTTTATTAATTGTAGATTGCATAAAGTAATTATCAAATTGCTACTCGTATAGGCTGTTTCATTTTTGAATTCTAATATTATTAATTGTCGTAATTTTCCATGTTTCTTTGGATATACATAAATGTATACGCATAGGGTATTAGGAGATTCTGGTTATGGGTGTTAGTTACTCACCGATACGGGACATCAGCGGCTAGAAAGATGTAGGTGGTGTGAAGCAACCCAACTTGCACCGCCACCAGCGCTACCAACACGTACGCGCGTAAGTGGAACCGGCCAGCCTGCCCCAGCTGACGCATCACTTCATCCACGTCCACGTCCGCAGCCACCTTCTCTTCAGGTTTAGTTTCCATTTTGTCTTTGGAATCACTCATTTCGAATTTCACAACACGCGAGTACTACAGACTTTTTACCGTGCAAAGAGATCAACAAAAAATACTCTGGCATAAATTACCAAATTTCACCGGCCAAGTTAGCGAATTTAAATTAAAATATATTGAAGATAAATTGCAACTGAAATGTTTGGATATGTGTGGGGAGTGCGTGTACTGGGAGCGCAGCGTCGGAAGCGAGTGCACGCGCGGCGCTGGTGGCGCGGCCGGAGGGCAGCAGCGAGACAATGCCGCTGATGCTGTTAGAAAGCGCGGCGCGGTCAGGGCCGGCTGTCAATCAACTCTCAGCCCGATCAGTCAGCTGCAAGTTGCAAGGTGCGCGCTCATTGTGTAACGTCATTACGGGAACCAATCATGAAAAATAGCAACGGCGTGTAGCGCAACCTCACCTCATTGAAATTGGACCGCGAGTGCTATTTATCATTGGTAGGTGTTTAATTTAATCGACCACGTAATAAACTTGTGATAGAAAACCTTACGAGTGATTGTAAAACTAATTATGTATGGTATGCGTTATTGTGGTATGTTTAATTATGTATGGTATGTATTATATTATTAAATTATTATTTATTTACTTTTAATAAGTTCCAAGTGCACAAGGGACGGTGCAAGCGAAATGTGCGTATGTTCAGACTACTCTGTTGTGTCCTGTGACGACGCCTACGTCGTGATGAGAGCAACGACTTTATTGTCCATTATGATGCCGTGATCCAAGAATGAAAGGATTAATTGAGTCAACGAGGAGGATGTGCCGCTTTGTGTGCAACATCCGAAGCGAAATTAGAGGACGCTATTCATCGCGCGCTCGCGTCTTATGCAGAACGGTGCAGTCTCGTCCGAGCTGGTACAGATTATAAACCTACGCATACCTACTACCAAACACAAAGTATCATGTACTATTTTTTAATTACCAAATAAAGTTCTTTCTATGACAGTGAAACTATCAATTAAATAAGTTTATAAAGCGCATCCTGCAGTCAGACCACAGCATTAATTGAAACAAAAAGTTTGCTTAATAGTATCGTTTTATTTCACTTGGAAAATTATAAAATATAAAAATGTCATTGTAAACATACTATAATTTTAATGTACGTCTTACGCCTATTTACATAAATCGCAGTTTTAATAAATCTTACATATCTTATCAGTAATCATTGTATTACAAATGTAACATACTATAGTATTTTTAGTATATTAGCAGAAGGTAGAAATTGAACAATTAAAAGTAACTTAGCATCACGGCTGTATTCCCTGAAGACGTAGGCTGGGGAATGTAGTATTCCAATTTTTCAACCAGTAATGTTATACATCCCATGCAACAGGCCGAACTTATTGACTATTATTAAAATTAAATTATAAAATTAACATACTTCTACACAGTAAGCTCATTTGTTGTTTCTAACTCATTATGAATAAGAGAATCAGTGTGTCGGTATACAAATGTGCCACGTATAGCAATACAGTAAAACTTAAACTGAGTTTAAACTGATCTTAAACATCAAGTGAGTAGTAGTCCTACAATGTAATAAATTCTTGTCGCAAGTTTAAAATCAGTAACAACTAGTAATAGACCGACACGTGTGTCTAAGTAATCTTCTTTCGTACATCTCATATACATATATCAATATAACATAAAACATAAGCAACCTATAATTAAACTAAAATAGGATTTATCTCATTGATGAACAACACAAGTAATATTTTCAATATCATCCCATTATTATATATTTTTGGCATTCGCTTTACGAGCCCTCGCACTTTAATATTAATTGTTTTATAAACTCGCCATTAGAGCCGCCATAAACGGAGCTATTATATGTATCATAGTAAAGCATAGTACAATATATTAAAGTATATTTTCTATGTATTTTTGCTACGACGCTCGAATGATGATAGCACACGAATTTATATCTCGTAGGAAGATATGTGAACAGATATAGCAAGACGTATCTGGGTAGCAGAACATATTATTAGTGCAGGTAATGACTGCAAAGATATATATTATAGTATAGCTACAGTCTGCGGTGGTTTGCTGTAATATTTAATATAGCTCCGCCCGTGACGACCTTTACAAATATATACTACTTATAAAAAGTGCCTCGAAGTGTTTTATAGCAAAACTAAGTTAAGAAAATCAAATCACAATTTTGGAACTGCTTTCTACTCAATGTAGAAACGTCACTTTTTTGAACTGCTCATGGCAACAACGTACTTACTTGAGAACATGTCGTTTTATTCTTGCTAATTTAATAACATCGTTTCATGTTTTTGATCGTTACTTATTGTTAGCGGATATTCCATGCCTAAAGGACATAAATGAAATATTTTTACGCATTACGCTTGACTAATATTTGCCATCTACCAGCAGATCGCAAAATACGGACGTGACGTTAAGATATAAAATCGGTAAAATGTGCCGCTCTTGTAAGCTCCCTTCCTATCAAAATACACAATTGCACAGACCTATATAAGCAGCATAGAGAATTCTAAACGTCTTTTGAAAACGTCTTCTTTTGAAAACAGAATGTGAGTAGCAAATTAAGTAGAAAAACACAGATTCATGAAGACTCTGCCTTCAGCATAGAGAAGACCCTCTACGAAGACTTTATAGTGCACTTAACTAAAATTACATTTATTGCAAATTCTAGCTGCCATTTTGCGTAAATTTATAAAAATGGTTCTCATTATCTCTCTTACGTTTTAATCCACAGGGTAATTAAGACTAGTTTTGTTCGTACTGGTACGCAGTACCTACGTACGTCTCGTCGTAAGTTGTTTACACATTATCTTGATAAATTACTACCAATACACAAAAGAAACACTAATCAACGAACACAATGGGCAGGCAGACCGGGCGGTCTTCTATAATAAAGCAGGTAAATCGTGTTGGATCTTAAAGATGTCTGACAGAGATCAGTTTCAAGTTCGTTCAGACAATGCTGGTGGGCTCCGCGGCGTCGAGGTCCGCGAAGGAGTCAGGCAGGCGGCGGCCCAGCGTGTCGGGCACCAGCCGCGTGAGCGCCGCGCTGGCCAGCGGCAGCGCGCCCAGCAGCGCCGCCGGCACCCACTTGCCGTACGCCGCCTGCGAAACACGGCGTACAGTTAGCAAGGAAACGGTAGCGCACAACAAACTATTCCAAAGAATCAACGTTTTGCAATGCAATTGAATATTTTACTGACTGCCCATTTCTCGCTAATGTCAATCTAGCGGAGCTATGGTTTTCGCTGTCCGCCGCACGTACTGACACGTCAGAATATTTCAAAAAGGAAATATTTGCATATTTTAAAAAACAATATCGAATATACCAGTAGCGGAGTCTGCGGCGCGAGGATAGCCCCGACGCGGCCGCACGTGGAGCAGGCGGCCAGCAGCCGCTGGCGCGCGCGCGTCGGGAACAGCTCGGCCGTGTACACGTACAGCGCGTTCAGCGCCATCGTTGCGCCCACCTTGCCCGCCAGGAACAGCGCCGTGCCCAGCGCTGTGTCCGCTGCAGGCACATGTTCCTTTTGAGTTTCTCGAAAATGGTTCTCGGAGCCCGGATTTATGCCCGGTGTATGCTAATAGACTTTCTCTACATTCCATAGTGGGACGTATAAAACAATCGATGAATCGTGGGAGGGTACTACACTAATCCGCCTAACTTTTTCGGGAAATACGGGCGTGATGTTATGTAATTTCTGGATAATGCAAATCCTTTTTGATAAGAGCAACAGGCTCGAGTTTGAGTATAAACTCGCCTAATGATACACGAGATATAGCCTACGATGTGACACGCTTACCTATAAAGTCTCTACGTGGCCTTCTCTACCAGCTTGTATACTTGTTTAATCAACATTAACCAGCTTTATTCTATCTATTTACCTGCTCTTTATTGATTTTATAACTGGCAATCATAATTATAAGTTGCATTCTCTACATTAGTGATGGTAAGAAATTGTGGTAGGTACCATAATTATATAAAAAATAACACAATAAAAATCCTGTAACAAACTCTTTGTATTATCGTGTTTAACTTGATAATGTGTAGATCATTATCCAAGATATCTACAAGCTGCCCTAGAGAGGTCATTTAATAGATTTCCAAATTATTACGTATTTACAAATTGCCTGCATCCCTACCACTAGTCACCCTTACTCACAGTATACTCACAATCAGGTAAGCAAGGTATGGCGATGAGCGCGAGTGCGGTGAGCAGGAAGGCGGCGGTGAGCAGCGGGCGGCGGCCGGCGCGGTCCAGCAGCAGCGTGTTGGCGACGAGCGCGGGCAGCTCGGCGGCCGCCAGCAGCGCGTAGTTGGCGTGCGCGGAGCCCGCCAGCGCGTGCGCGCGCACCGCCAGCCCGTAGAACACGAACACGGCCGACGCCCACCACGCGAAGCACACGCACAGTCGCCGCCGCAGGGCCGGGTATCTGGAACGAACAGTTCCTCAGTTCCTCAACAGCTCCTCAATAAACAGGACTGATAAAGCATTTTCAAAATCAATGTCTTGACAGATGAAAACATTTAGATTTTACGACACAGTTATTATATCCCATTTTTATATATTTCAAATGTTATTTACAAAGGGTATTTACAAAGTTAGGGCCGCTTATTAGGGATTCGAGCCTTAAAGCCCCTTACAAACTTGATAATAGAATTTTTCTGACCTTTAATTATTTCAAACAGCTAAACCATCACGGATAAATTACATAAATTATCAGAAATTTAATTCTATTCCAATTTCAATAATAATAACTAGAGTACCATTAAATAATTATAAAAGACCACTTACTTAACGAAAGCTCTAAACAAGCTCTCTTCCTGTACAGCGGTTTCCACTTTATCCAACACTGGCTCTTTCACGAGCATTTTGTCTAGGGTATCTTCTGGGATGGCGACTCTATTATATCTGGCTGCTTGCTTGATGACTTGAACTGCTTCAAGAGTTCGTCCTCTAGCGACCAGCCACCGCACACTTTCGGGAAGCAACCATGGGTACAGTAATAACAGGAATGACGGTGGGTAAGCGAATCGGGCCCACAAACGCCAGTAGCCAGTGAGATAGTCCAGTAAAGCCAATGTCGCCGCACCAGCTGATAAAGGTATTCCAAGGAGCAAACTAGCTAGGATTCTCTGTTCCACTCCCAGCCATTCTATCACTGTAAAAATGTTTATCAAACATTTAAATATATTTCGAACAGCCTTGTTCCAAACATATGAGAGTACGATGACCACCGATGACCGCCAAAGATGTAATTAAAATATTTATAGAACCTAAGAATATTGGAGGCATTTGAGGTATCCATAAAGATATTCAATTCAGTTCTTAACGTTATTGCAAGTCTTTCGGCTATAAATAATTTTATAATAATAATGATTTTTACATGTCCCTATTTTAAAAATATTTTCTTTTTGTTCATGTAGCATGTATCATACTCGGCTCGAAAAAGTAGATCATACTTACTAAGTACAAAAGCAGCCGGATAGACGCTGGCCCCGAGCACAGTCTCCAGGAACTCGGCAACTAAGTAGGCAACATATGAGCCTACGAAGGATTTGCACAGCCCCAACACGCCAGCGCCCACCCCGCTTACCACTAGAGCTGTGCGCCGCCCGTACCTGGAAATAACGCAAAATGGCTACAATATATTGATGTAATATTATACATTAACAAAAATTTTCCTCTGCTTAATACTACATACATGTCTCTCTGGCCTTTACAAAACTCAACTTGAATGTAAACCATTGTTAGTAGAAGTTCTCATACAAGATGGGATTACGGTTTAGAAAAAGCTGCAGATAAAAGCTAGTAATGGCAGGTCAAAAACTAGGAGCAACGGCGCTCATTAAAGCAGCCCTATGTCCAGTGGACTGAGATAGGGTGATAATGACGATAGTGACGACGATAATGATTGTCAGCTGCGAAACCTCACCTCTGTTCCGAAATAATTTCGAGCAACCCTACGTACACAGCTGCCATAGGATTATAACAACTGATAATATCGATATATTTACTGATAGCATTCACAACATTGACTATTATGTTATAATACATATATAAAGCTCTACACAGGCAGCTTATATTCTTGAAGTTATACTTCATTGGTGCGTTGCAAAACAAATCAGACTATGGTTGTTTAATTAACTGATATAAAATTTTCGCTTTATTCTTATATCTTATACCTACATATATATTTCAATACATGTTACATGTGCAGTTTTTATTTTCCATGAAATTAAGATTGGAATTAAAATAACACGTTTTCCCTACAAATCCGAGTTCAAATTCAGGACATTAATTAATATATTAAGATATTCAGCAAGTTTTCTTAAATTATCTATTACTACTGTATAAACTTTTGTTCATAGCTTTACTTAAATTATTTTGTTCTTATTTATACAAAGGCAAGCATTCAGCTGAGGGTATGATAAAATAATATGGACATTGTAAAGTTATGTGCCTTACAAAGTAGTTCAACAAATTAACAAAAACCTGGAAACCACCATCCGAAATACTTTACATCCAGATGACGATAATCTTATAATATAAATAATAACTTCTCGTTTCTATATATATAGCGAAAAGAAGTACGCATTGAATAATTATTACGCCCTTAGATCGTACTCCTAACATGTCATATTGTTGATTCTCTGTGAATACGTTTCTCTAAATATTGCTATGAGTTTTAAATAATGCTAATTATAATTCTCGTTGCAGTAATCCTTGGAATTTGAACAGCATGGAAAGAGGCCAAACCACTTTGCGTTGAGGCTTCTACCCTTGGGAAACCTTCGCTAAACAAGTTAGATACCTATAATGTATAACATAATTTCTGATTCTATTAGCATCTGACTTTAAATGAGGATACATGAGAATTTAATATACTATGCGAAGGCCATGCAAAGTGCAAATAATGTATGTTAAATTCAGTAAACGTTACTAATATGATCTAACAAAAGTGTATAAAGTATGTCAGTCGCGCTACTTGAGACAAGTAATATAATAATATTAATGACAATTTAATCAAAGTATTAAAGTTTTATAATTGTCTTTATGATACCAATTAGCGATGAAAGCGATGATAATGATGAAATCCTGAATGCCTTCATTGGGATATAGGACTTAGATATATACTTTTCTTTAATTTAGTCATGTATGGAAGTCTCTAGTCTTTTTCAGTGGTGGTCAGTTGAGGCAGCCTCTTTCTCGTTAAAATAAGAATTTTGATACTTTACCCAACAATATTTTTTTTCGGATCGGCCACAGTATTATTTGGGTTTCCTAAATGCTTCGTTGGCCCAGTGGTTGGGAGCGCGAGGTTTCGGGTTCCATTCCCGGGCATAGCAAAGTATTATTGTGTTTTCTAACTTGAAATCTCTTATAGTAGCTCGGAGTCTAGACTTGTGCCCAGTATATGTCAATGGGCTAAGCCCCAATTACATAAAGAATATAAAATAAGCGTTGAAAAGTGGGAGTAGGTACTGCCCTCCTCCGCCTACCTCTTCTTTGAAAAACAGGCGTGAAGTTCTGTTACATAATTAGTCTAAACAACGCAGCTGATCTCGCCATGTAGCGCCATTGTATATACCACACACATCGACACTAGTCATTTTCGCTTACTATCAATCGTTTGACAATACACTTTTGTACAGCAATATAATAAGTCTGTTGTTGATGTAGTCGGAGATGACTAGATGTTCATGACACTTGGAACAATAATAACAATATCTTGAGATATTTCTAGACAGAGGCAATTGATCCCAAAGTAAACTTCAAAACAGCTTGTGCTGTGACAACCAGACGGCTGATAAACTATACATATAAATAACTACATATATACTTATACAAATACCTTGCTTTTGGAACACAGACAGAGAACAAACACATACAAATATTTATTCTTCATGGGAATCAAACTTACGAGCTTCGGCTCAGCAGCCATGTTCACTAACCACTGGACCAACGAGCCTGTCCACGATCCTACATCTAATTCCTCCAGAATATTTTGTATTGTTCTTAACCCTAACATAAGACAATATGACAACTTCACCTGACCCGTTGATAAGCTGTAATACTAACTAACAGAATTTACCGTAAACAAACCTGTCAGACACATATCCCATGATTGGCAGGGAGACCAGCATGCCCACGTTGTGAACGGTGCCCACTAACGTACGCTTCCACTCCTCGCACGCCAGGTCGAACTGAAACAACGTTTACAACAGACGTGATAAAAAAAAACGTCGTTACATTACGCCTGTAATCCCCGAAGGGATAGGCACAGGAGTGTAGTACACTCTCACGTTTCACCGCGTTTATGTCCCAACGTAGAATAGGTTGTGAGTCTGTTGCCATACACCAATCGCAGATCCAGACCCCGAGCCACTGCTAAAACATTCTACAAGAAAATCCAGGATTTTAACCCAAGACCTCTCGATCAGTAGTCGCGTTTGCAACCACTCTAGCAACGAGGGAGTTTTTTCTACCTGCCTTCATAATATACACTTACTTCTGTTACTGAGTCTTATTTAAATCTAATATTTTAAGGTTAAAAATAAATTTTGTAATTTAACCGTCAAATAGGTAAACTGCAAAAGCGAAGTTTATTCATTTTTATAAAGTCTAAATAAGGAACTTTTTAATGTACAGGATGTCTATTTATCGTAACGTAATACGACCATTCAAGCAGACCTCGCCGAACCGGTATGGGCCGGACGCTGTGCGTTATGGCACTGTGTATTTTGCTGCGCACGCGTTTATTCATACGTATGTAATCATACACATGTATTCATACATGCGTATTTATACGACGTATCTTACACTCATAGGAGTTTTGATACCGGTAACAAAAAAATTGCAGTGCACTTGATGTTAATTGATGCGGTTCAATATCCGCGGATTTACCGGTGTGATATAGTCTGTACTAGGTCCCTTGAAAGCTACAAACGTTCTACTACTATCTTATGATTCAATAATTCGTATGAACATTTATGAGAAACAGTGTAAGACAGTGTCGTGCCTTAGTTACACTCGTATATGCACAAACACTAAGACTTGCTCATGCCTTCTTATGCAAAAACTATCCGAATTTATTTTGCTAGTTGATGTTGTGTTATATTTTACGAATAGTTGAATCCTTGCACCAGAGATACCGTTCCGCTACCCGCACTAACGTGTTACATATACAACTTCACTATTAAAGTTCGCTACAACCTCGCTGCAATCGGCCAGAGCTCATTATGAATGAACTCATATAAGTCCGAAACTAATCGGACCATCACGAAAACATACGTAAGTTGAGCCGGTACTTATATATTGTATAATCTTTATACAGCTTTTCAGAGTCATATATTATATATATGTATATATGGAAAAAGTTTAAAGTTAGTAGATACTTTTTACGAATGAGCTAAGCTTTTTTTTTCGAATAAGCTTTTTACGAATAAGCTATTTATAATATTATCCAATGAAACAGCATTTAAAGAAAAAAAAAGCATTAATGTCCTTGTGAACACGCTTGGCTATGAGCACAGCTCGCGCACTTCTCTAGCGTGCCATCGGACCGCAATAACATAGGAATAACGTGTAGTACGTTATTTTAGGCTTTACACTCGCCGCGGTGATGTCAGCGTTCGCCTCCCAAGTTTAAAACAAGTCACGTATTTTAAAGTTTTAAGCCGCTTTTTTCTGTAAACATTAATTTTAATCGTGACATCGGATATATTTGATTAAGCGCCGCCTAACGCATAATGAACGTTAACCAAAATTTTATGGAAAATATTTACGAGTATATCGTGAACTTAGTATCATTTATTCGAATATTTAATTCTTGCCCGACCGACTTGTAATCAGTCACACACAAACTGGTAAAACATTAATCTAAGTGCTAATTCCCCGCGAAGTCTATTCTCACTTCAAACACTTTATGAAGTCAAAATCACTAGTTCGATGTTACGGACGGATGCTCTCTTAAGGACGGCAACGTATATATGTACATATATAGTATATTTAAAAGGATCCGCCAAGACTACTTTCACCAAAAATTTTTCGTTGAATTAGCATACTGGTTAATAAGCTGATTAGTTGCTCGAGATATTACACTGTGTTTTGAGGTAAATATGTAGTAAAGAAATTGGCACGCGGAATCATGCAACTCACACGAAGAATAAAATGAGAACATCTTTCTTCAATAATACCTCCGCAACGATACTGCTTCTTTGTTGGTAGACGAACATTTCGCACTCCACGCTGCTGGCGTTGTTGAAAGCAGCAGCTTCGCAAGCAGCGCCCTCTGTGATGGCCCGGCGGTGGCAGCGCGAGTCGGGGTGCAGCGCCCAAGGCGACCACTCTGGCCACCACGCCTCCTCGCCCACCATCTGCCATAACGTGGAGTTATCTTCACACTCTGGCACGTGACACCTGAAACAAATAATAACTATTTTATTTTAAACAAGCAAAACACGCTGTAACTGTCTTTTTCTGAGGTATTATCGGGGCCACTTCAACTATTTGACTGCCTCGTTGGCTGAGTGGTTGCAAGCGCTACTGGCCATCTGGACGTCCTGGGTTCAAATCCCGGGTTGGTACTATTGGATTTTTCTAATTTAAAATTTCTGCTAGTGACTCGGAGTTTGGATACGTGCCCGGTGTTTGGCAATGTGACCCCATCTACTCCATGGGCCTTAAACGTAACTGGTGAAATGTGGAAGTGTACCACACTCCATTACGCGTGTACTCATTAACATAGGAATCGCGTGTAGGTTGTTATTTTAGGCTTTACAGTCGCCGCGGTGATGTAAGCGTCTTACTTTCGCGAACATCTTATTTTCCTTTTAGCGAACATCTTATTTTCCTAACTGTGAGGGACTGTTAACGGACCACGGCTAAGAACTGCTCACATATCTAAGTGTGGGGCTTACCCAAACGCGTTGTACCAATGCCATCGACGAAAATAGGGTTTAGCAAGCAGGCCATCTATTTACTGCGCTATATATAACCACCAAACGCTACCAAAATAAATGTTGTCTAACATTGGAAGCGGAGCTCTATCGTGTAATTGCAGTTTAAGTGATTACATTCCTCTACTAAAACGATCAATAGATAAGTAATATTGTTTGGTATTTATAATTTCGCCAGGGTCAGAAACGAGCAGTTCTTGAAACTAATATGGGTTTGGCATATGCGAACGAGTGGTATTGTAACATGTAAATACAATTTAACATTTCAATGGCCACATTAGAGGTAATAAAATATGTTTTATTATAAGTACGACACCAATTAGCACTACACAATTTGATGTGTGAAAATAGTAGGGCGTGTGAGTTAAGGTCAATGGGATGTGCTTATAGCGCTATGCTTTTGATGGACTTCCTCCGGCCAGAGGACGAGTCGGCGTATGCC
>DWMF01000185.1:0-17374 GCA_018244815.1 Parelbella polyzona | reverse complement strand
TATTGCAAAAATATATTATAATAAGATTAAGATTAGTATAATAAAATTAGTACAATATAAGTTTGCAATAATGATATAATAAAGCATTTAGTATAATGAGGTTAAGATTAGTATAATAAAATTATTATAACATATTTTTGCAATTATGTTATAATAAAGCATAAGTAGTAGAGAATCAGGCTTGAGTTATGAGTACATTTAAATAGAATCGATCGAGACCTGGTGATATGGTTCAACCAAAAAAAAAAGTATTTTATTATCTAATTTTTTTACATAAACCCGTTTTGGCGACCATTCATATAATAAAATTTTCTTTATTTTAATGTCATAACCTGTTTATTAATCACCACTGGCTAAGTTATGACATCTGAGAGATTCCACTCGTCTTTCCCTGTTATAATTATTGTCCATGACAACGCTTAAGTAATCACTTCAAGTTGTTGCTTAGTTTTTGCGCGCAGAAAAACACATTTGTCATTAGAATGTTTTGTTTTTTCGAACACAATTTGAACTTTTGCGAGTCATATAAACCAGTATACCAATATATTTTTTTAAAATCAGAAATTATTTCTGAATAAAAAGAGACTGATGAGAGTGCCCTGTGCCTGATATAGGGTAATAGACTCACAGCCTATTCCATGGTGGGACGTAGACGTATCTGGCGTAACGTGGGAGGTGTACTACGCACCACTGCCTATCTCTTCTGGGGTTACCTGCGTGATGCTATGTATTTTTGTTGCATGTGGAAGAAGCACATCAGGTTTGTAAGGAAAAAGATATAATACGAATTTCTTATAGTAATTTGGCTACATCAACCATATTTTTGTAGCAATCGCCCTCAGCTGAGCCGTGATAAGGGTTGCGGGTTTGATGTCGTCGGGGTTGATGTCTAAATAATTAGTTTAGATAACAACCCAATGTGCCCGACACTGTTCGTGTGCTTGACACTGAGTTTCGTCCCTGGATGTCACTACAGATATATTCTAATATAATAGTGTATATCCACTTCTAACAGTGGATATATCCTATTACAGAGTAATTAGTGTTAACTGATTATTATATGTCTATTGACTGCCTCGTTGGTCGAGTAGTTGCAAGCGAAACTGCCGTTCGGGAGGTCCTGGGTTCAAATCCCAAGTCGAGTACTTTTGGATTTTTCTAATTAAAAAATTCCAGTAATGACTCGGAGTTTGGATCCGTGCTCGCTGTATGGCAATAGGCTCATGGGACGTAAACGTAACCGGTGAAACGTGGGCGTGTACCACACTCCTCAGCCTACCCCTACGGGGATTACAGGCGTGACGTTGCGATTTTTTGTTTATAAAATATTATTATAATATTATTACACCAGGTTTCTTGCGAGATAGGCAGAGCACCTAGTGCCAACTAACTCTCTCTTTCCAGACCTGGCGTGCTTTTTCCACTTTCATCGCTCTTTTTACAAAAACACCCTAATTTCGAAGGCTATATATAATTGATCTCTTAATTTTATTTGGCAGCACTGGCTGGACGCGGGGAAGAGGCTGCGACGACAGCTGCGAGGTTCGGACCCCCACACCTTCTACTTCGGAGTGAAGTTCTACGCAGCAGACCCTTGCAAGCTCTTGGAAGAGATTACGAGGTATTTATGCAGACATTGCTCATTAATTATTAAGTATTGTTAGTATTGTCATAAGTAAACAACTAAAATTAACGAGTACGGTTATTATTTACTGCTGTTTTTTCGTATTTAAATATAAAACATTGAAAAACCTGCCAACAGAACAGTACATTTTAAATATTTTTTTTTATATTGTTTCTGCGGTATTTGTTCATTTGGTTATGTTAAAATTTTGGATATTAATGACCTGCGCAACGCATTTCAGTTCTCTTTCCTAACTCGATTCGAGTTGCCCGGTAAACTTTACGAAAAACATTGGAGAACGCATGCATGGTCAGTGTATTTTTTAGGTGTCATTCAATACCAGTTAAAATTCAATACTCTTAATTCCATGGTAAGTTTACGTAATATATGCTAATAGATAGTAAACGTTAGATTCACATTAACAGCACATTATTGATTTCATTATACCTACACGCCCCATCAATAGGCACATCTAACAAAAGGGAAGGCAAATATTTTTATTACATCGCTCATTTTACAGAAAGTCTAAACTTTTTTTGTATCGGGGTATATCACGGGATATACATAGTTAAATATCCCATCGGTAGGATATGTAAAGAACGTATCTCAACTATCTCGTTGGTCAAGTGACCGCAAGTGCGACTACCGATCGAAAATGTCCTGCGTTCGATCGCCGGGTTGACTATTATTGGGTTTTCTATTTTGAAATTCCTAGCACAAATCCATACTTACCTATTAGCTCAACTCCTATTCGATAGTGGGACGTAAACATAATTGTACTACACTCCTCTGCCTAACTCTTGGGGGATTACAGTCGTGGTCTTACGTTTTTTATCATGGAGTAGTATTACAAAATTTTTCGTAAAAACATACTAAGTACACATATCAGATATACATACATTCGATAGTTAAATGAAAATGTTTATTTCGTTCAGATAACGGTTAGTGAGAGCGAGAAAATATTTATAAAGCGAAGTGCGCAAAAGTCGAGCTTCCCACAAAGTGTGCGTGGTAATGCCCGTACAATTATAACGAACACTTAAGCAGCGAGATTATTTTAGCGCCGTCGGAGTTAACTCCGGGACCTGCGTGAATATTTTTATTCACCGTTAATCCTGTGAAACCGACACTAAACTTGTTCGAGTTAAAATGCGAGCGAAGTGTGAACCAAGATTTTAATTACAAGAGTTTCGTGAAGATAATTTGCGGTGTACTATTTAAAAATCCGGGTTAACTCACTTACTCCGCGGCGCTGGCTGGCGGCGGACTGCTCACTACGCGGCTCGAGCGTCGCTACAAAATGTGGTCATGGCTTGAAACCAAAAACATCACATTTATATGCCAGAAAGCTTAAACGCTTTTTGTATATATAAAGCAAAATATTTAAACGTTGTTACATGAACTGTTTTCATTTTAATAAAAACGTCGTGATAAAATATACCAAGTAATTTAAAAAAAAATTGGCCCTAACCCCAATGCCAAAAGCTAAGATGAAACACCATAGCTCACTAGGTATCACTCAGCCGGTGGATAACAGACGTAAAAAATATATAGCGTGATACAAACGTGGGAAACTGAGACAACACGCCAAGCCAATAGATACAATTAAAAAACAGAAATTATACTAAACTTCACTTAACTATTAATTAACTTAAAATTAATTAAATTATATAATGAATAACGTTCATATATGAACTGTATTTAATATATAATTTCATTCGACATTATAGTTATTATTAATGCATTAAATAAGCTACGGTAAGTTCTTATAGACGCGCGCGTAAATAAATTCCAACGAAACCGCTAACGTTTATTTGATAATAAATTTAATTACCGCACATATAAAATTATCAACAGCTGTATTTAGTTATGTGGTTTCCATCAAAACAGCCGGCGGATTTATAGAATCCGAATTAATTATTCACCGGGAAAATTTTACACCCTGCCGCCCCCATGTACACATTCACTCTTTGAACTGCATAATGTTTTATGGTTTCAGAGTTTTAATGCCCATTAACATCGCTCGCATAACGAAACTGATGTCCGACGTAGTCATAAAATGTTCCTAATTGATATGTAATTCCACCTGTGTCATTTAAAGCGTAAGTAGAACTGCGAGATGGCGATATATTTTATGTAGAATATTCGCGCCAATACACTTTTTGTTATATTTTCCTCGCAGTCCTTTGCCATGTTAATGCCAAACTCGCTGAGCATACGTTTGCGGTACATATGAAAAGCAAATAGAGGGAAATTATTTATGCTTATGGAGCGCACCATACCTGCGAACTCCACGGAATTACCTTCGGGCTGATAACGGAGAGAAGACGCCGAATGCTGTTTAAATAATAGGAATAATGCGAGCAGAAGGGTCGGGAGTTATGGCCGTGGCAATAAAACACATCTGTTGTTACATGCGAGGATGTCGTCATCAAGTGCCGCGTCAGGACCTCACCGCGGGAACTGTTTACAATAGTGAATGAGCACTACTGCTTTGATGTCACCGATAGAAAATATGCGATCTTTATTAGCTTTAAACACTACTCAATATAGTTAATCATCAGCGCTTTCTTTATTTTTAAATCACCTTTACGCGATGGACAGAGTATTTATATCAAGTGCCAAATATGTATGTGTCCTTACAGACTTCATGGGTTTCTTATGCATTCATTGGTTGATTGCTAATTTGTTTATGAAATTGATTATAAATAGTCAAAAAAGTTATTGTTTAAACATAATTCGAACTTGAATAAACACGAGGTAATTTCCGACGGAATCCTGTTTCGCATTAAATTAATGCTCCAAAGTGTCCACACATTCTCCTGTGACAGCTATGTGTGAAATGTGCTAGAACAACGTGCGTAGTTAGCGTCACCGTAGCACTTACACAAGTATACAGTCGAATAACGTTACAAGATCTCGTTCCGGACTTAGCCTTGAGCGCGGCGGAACTTGGGAACAATCCTATTCTCTATCACAAAGGATTCCCCCTTTGACGAGACGAAGCCAATTTTTTTAAGTTACCGCTCCTTATTAAACTTAAAACCTTCGCGGCTATTCACTTTGCTAAGATAATATTTGAACTTAAAATAAAGTACTTGTGGCTATAAAGTATTTTCTAATATTAATCGGTGATGTAAAATTTTTAATATATATATTTTTTGTTTTTATTATTTAAGAAAGTCAATAAGACCTAACATACTCCTGGTTTTTTGAATTGGCCAGCCCCACCACGCTGACCTTTGTACACCAAGTTAGCAATCCTCATTATCATCATAACTGAATAATGCATAGTGATGTCCCGGCTGCGCTTGCCTATCTGTTCGTGTGCTTTTATGGCAGTAACTTTGAGGAGGATTTGATGTAGTTGAATATCTAAGGAATGTTTAGATACTTACTCGTGTATTTTTACCGTAACGTAGCGTATAACGGTAAATAGGGATTAAATGCCGATAAATCCATACATCGGCGAGTTGTCCTTGCCATTATCCCTCTATACACTATGTTCCTAGATGGAGCATTTCAATATTGAATTGTAGATAAACAATTCCTGAAATACGATTATGCATCTGAAAACTTGCGCTTTACCAGGATAAATATGAAGTGTCGGAACTCTTTTTACGTCCAACTGCTAGACGGAATCTCTCCAGAGATGGTGTAAGTGTGAAAACCACCAATACAAATTGACAGAGATATGTGTACCACCAAAACACTCCGACGAATTGCTTTCAACCGCTAATAAAACCTCCGACGAGGTTTAACGATTTTTAACTAACGATAACGTGTATTCCGAAACGCGAAGCGCTATTGAAAATTTATCAATCCTGGATCACCCACCCCAGTGCGGTCCGCGCCCCGTGTTGCTTAACTTTCCAGATCGCTTCCGTTCTGCCACCGCGTCGGAGCTACGAGCGCTTCAAGCTTTAGATTTAATCAGATAAAACCAAAAATCGAAACCTTTCTATGCATGTACTGTTCAATTGTTAAGGGTATACATGTTATTTAGCAAGATTTTTCCTTTCATAGTTATTAGAACATTTTATTTTCTTACATAAATCAGGATATACTTTTTATTATGAAAAGCGCATTTAAAAACAACTTAATTGAAAATTACATTCGATATTAGATATTAATCTTATATCATCATTAATATGTTCATCATTTTGTCTTTACTAAAAATTTTCTAAACGAAAACCGTGTGGATTTCTAGTTTAGACTGTACGAGGGGATTTTGGTGCGCGTTAAAACTAATTATTATGCTACGGCGTATATAAGGACACAGTGCCAGTGGAAATTTGACATTTTGTTTGTACACCAACTGCAAACTTCCTTTCTTAAACTTGTAATCCTCCCGCCTGGGCGAGCTCGGGCCGAGTGGGTAGTAGCGTAAGTGCGAGCACTGGCAAGTGTCGCAAATGAAAACCCGTCAATTCAGTTGACTTTTTAAAATCATTCCACTCAGTTTTATGGGTATGTTGAAGCTTGATGTCCGCGACACGAAGCTAGAGGGCGAAATAAAAGTGTAGTGCATTCGCAGTGAAGCCGGCGAGCTCGTAAACAGACGCGGCAGTGATAAACTTAATGAATAGACCAAAGTGCCCGGCGTTAGAGCTCTCACTACGCAACGAACGTACATACTCGTATATACACCGTAGCGGAATTTTTCATAATATAAACAATTTTAATTGGGCACATCTCTCAGGGAATAGTTTTTTCCATATAAAAATTATCCAAGAAGAACTCGCGGAACCTTAGTATTTTCCACTCGCGTTCTCGTCTTGTTAGTGAAATAAAAGCGCGGAGAACGTCGACGCACGAACACCTTTATTTAACTGTTTTATATAGAGACATGACGTACTTGACATATTTACTACGCTTCAATTACCATGGATGCGTGCATACATGCGTTTTGCGTACTAGGCTCGGCTAACATTCATATACGCCCAAGTGTCGACGCGCGAAATAACAGATTATAGCGTACTTTAAAAAGAACAGACGCAGGAATCATCTGCTTTTACCTCGTTTGCCAATTTCATAATACGAGTATTAACAGAGACTTGTATAATAAAGATAAAGCGCAGACAAAAAAGAACGAGACCGATAGATAGTAAAAAGATAAGAGTCACTTGGCTTTAAACAGAGCTTAAGTACTCGTTCTCGGACAAAGCCCGGTGTAGTTATTCGAGCGGAACTTCTGAAAGTTTTACAACCGCCTTTCTTGGGAATACTAGAACAGAGAAATATCAAATGTTTTATTAAAATTTCGTTATCACGGTGTTGACACGCGTCCCCGCGCCCGCCCCCTGCGCCACCGGTACGTTTGAAATCTGCGCCGAGGGGACGTCTCACCCTCAGGTAAAAAGTAGCAGTTTAATACTCGTAAAATATTTGATGTGATGGTCCTTCAATATTTAATTTCTTCTTGGTTCCTATGTTTTTGTGAAGAATTTTCTTATTTAATTCTATCAACGAAGTAGACGTACGAAAACCACTCTGTCACATAAATTATTCCGTCTGTTTAAAACAAATGCGTCATGGTACAGCGACCAATTTAGCCATAGACTTTAATAATTCTTACTTCTTATAACGAAACAATGTTCAGAATTTTACTACAGCTAGGAATTATAAATTAGTAAACATGCATAAAAATGTCTACATCGTGTTATAATTGAAACTAATGACACGCGAGAACATGTAAAAATATTGATAATACATTACAATTAACTTGGAGTTATTAAGAACTTAGGTCCATTTTACATGAATGAGCTGTGAAAGAATTAAAGTAATCAATACTGTTTGCTGTGCAGGTACCAGCTGTTCCTCCAGCTGAAGCAGGACGTGCTGCGGAGTCGATTGCCGGTTGGCTTCGACTTGGCGGCCGAGCTCGCCGCCTACGTGTTGCAATGTAAGTAACTTCGACTCGAATGTCAACAAACAAATAAAAATATCCTAGCTGTTATATCGCGTTGCTGTTCTTAAAGAAAATTGTGTACATACATATGTACATGAGAATCAACAATGAGTTTGGAATATCCTATTAATTTTTCTAGATGTTTTATTCATTCTTATTTGTTAATTTACATCTATTGAATTCATCTTATTGGATTTGAGGTTTTCTGCACAATCTTACGACACATGTGTTTCTAAATTCGACATTCCACTCACCGTTGACTAAATTACCAACTTAAAATAAAGGTACGTACTGTTTTAGTAGTAATAAAAATATTACGTGTTGCAACAATAATATATTTGGAGTACTGATGCCGAAAATAATAATAGTTAAAATTATAATATCCTGATGCCTATGCTTTACGGAGTGGGCAAAGAATACGAAGTACCAAATATCTCTGTGTTTACGCGCTTCTACATTCATCGCTCTCTTCTTACCCTCACGTTGCTTTAGAAGACTTCTAAACATTCCATCAGTCAGTAGTCTTATTCGGCGCGATTGCTAGGCTATAATAATACATATTGTTGACGAACTATGGACAAGTAAATGTGTATAAAACTTTTTAAACATCTAAAACACTGCGGCCACAGCAACCACGATAATAACTGTAGCAATCTGTTCAACATTCCGTGACATAATTGTAAAGTACACGCAATGGAATAATAAATGAAATTGAGCGGCCCGCGGCCCGCGGCCGCGCGAGGACGTTGACTCATTGCTGGAGGCGGACTGCGCGCAGGTACGCGGCGGACACACGTGAGCCACGCTCGTGCGACGGGCGCCAGCCCGCCTGCAGCCGAAACACGCCACTACACGGTTTACTTAACCCGCACCCGTGTCCAACAGTGGAACGATAAAAAGGGCGGGTGATGATGACATAATTTAGGCGATATAATGTGCATTGAATCTCTTAAATATCCTGTCTTAAAAAAAAAACAATTTCGTAATTTGTCTACATTAGAAATAGAAGTAAACAAAAAGTTAAGGCTATTTATATTGAACCTTGACACGAAATTACGTATGAAAGAAACAACACCTGGAATATCGAGGGCTGCTAATTTGAAATTACATTGTCATTTTTGATGTTTTTTGGCAGTAAAACTTCGCATTTTACCATGTATTCATCATTCATTCTGTTCTTTAATTTGACTCACTAAATGATTTCACCAAAATTGCAATAGAAAAGACCAGATAATGTGATCGCGCGCTAATGTACCTATATATTCATATGAGTATGGTATTTTGTATATTCTTTGAACACGGAATAATTTATGATATTTTACGAGTTAAAAAAATCTCCAGGCCGTGTCATAAAGCAAGTCGTACAGCGTGTTTCTTAATTGAATTTTTTCTTTCATTGTTTATTAAAAAATTGGTGTTTTGAATTTTTTTTTGTGTCTTATATGTATTTGAGTTGTAAATATGAAGTAAATAGTATGTAAGGAAACTACTGTTGAGGTAAATATGAAGATAGGGTCGGGTGAGCTTTGGTATCAGCCTTAAAGCGAATCCTACAATCTTTCTAAAATACAGTTTGGTTTAAATCCGAAGTATCAATTGACTGGCTGAACAAAGAGTTGTTTCCAATACAGGCAGCCCCGGGCCTGGATGTAAAAGAGAACAACGCGAGCACTAGTTTGCTGCACGTTGGAATAATTCTTTTTCTCTTTCGCCAATTTACTCAATTGCTTGCATTGTCCATCCAATACTATTGAATCTGGCTCGATTCCGTCCACAGCGGCAGCATTGTCGGAGCTATTTGCCATGCCTCTGAGTCAATTACACTAAGAAGGAAATCTGTTGAGCATCTGAAAAACCGATTATAAGTTTGACGGTTTAATTAATATCCAGTTGAAAAGCTCGAATACGACGCTCTCGGCTCTAGAAACTAAATAAAATAAAAACAGAAATGTAAAGTTACATATTAACGAGTAAGCTAATACTCGTGTACAACATCGATACGTGGTGCGCCGATCATGTAGCGTTCGTACTTGTGCAAGGTTTTTTGCAGAACGAACTCTCACGCTAACGGTCAATTATCTTTTCAACATGGTCCACTAATCAGCATTCGTTCCATTCTTACACAGACTGATACCATACATCATTATTATATCGTGACTCGTACGTGTGGTATTGGCTGTATGGTTCTACTAGCTGAAATAGGACGGAGAAAAAGAGACTAATTTATTTTCAGTGCAATGTTTGTGTACGCTCCATGATTCTCCTACTTGAGCAGAGAAAATTTTGAAACATAATGAAAGTATCAATATTAATTAATTTTTTTCCTTATTTACAATGTAACAGAATGAAAACTCTTAATAGCTTTATTAATTTAAAACAGACATTAGCCGAAATGTTTCAAATTCAAGTCAAACAACGTACGACAAATAAATTTGCATTTGTAAGTACACAACTTACATTTTCATAATTAAAAATCAGTGAACGAAAAATTCATTAGATACACAAAAGGCTCAAAACATTGCGCGAAAAAAACGAATATCGTCGAAAACATTCAAACGAAAAGTACTAAAGCACGTTTATGTATTGGAGAAAATTGAAGCCGCGGAGGGTAAAACGAAAAAAAAATTTTGTAGCCGTGTTTTCAAAGACGTTTTATTAAGTCGTATCAAAGGTAAAGTGGAACGCTTCAGGCATAATATCAATGCGTTATTCAAAAGGTAAATGAGCCATCAGCGGCGGGGCATCGTTTGCATCTAATCTCACCTACATCAGCGACCCTTACGACTTACGCGGTCCCGGGGGACGTACACTGGCGCGCCGAAGCGCCCCGGAGTTACGACGGGCTTTCCTAATAAATGTGTGCCGTAAAAGTACACACACTACCTAATTAAGAGAGAAGTTTGCAAGAGGCTGTATGTACTTTCGCTGACACGTGTACACGCCGATACAGAACGGCATGCGTCTACAATTGGACAGCTCATTAACGTCGCAATAACTGTGATAATAAAACAAAATTCAAAAGTTATCAGAATTTGTATTTAGCTTGTAATCTTCGTAGGTCATTTTCATCTGAATTTATTTTCGGATTGGACGTTTAACCGCTCGTCTGTGTATTTTACACCACAGATAAGATAAAATATTCCAATTCTCCTGCCCTTTTTGCATCAAAATGATGCAGTACCCTTATTTTCTACAAAATATAATCGCAATACATTATTCATACACGCAAGCGTTTAAAGGTATTTTAATGAATATCAATGAAGTCATAAACGGCGAACATCTCTACGCTTTATCTTTAACTATTAAAGAACTCATTCGGCAATTTATAAATTCATATGATGCTAAACATGTTGAGTATTAACTACAATATATCAATAACATTTCGATTAGATCACGTATTATTAACATTTACATTTAGAATGCATAAATTAAAACGAAGACAGTAGTGATAGCCGATGAGTGATTTAAATATCCACCGCTCACTTGAGAATTTAAAACTTAAATTCTAACGCACACTTTTTACTTTACCAAATTATTTTCGTTTTCTATGAATTAGTATCAACAATGAATAAGCTAGAAGGTTGCAGTAATACTTCTTAAGGAAACTCATCTCTACATAATGTTCTCCATTGTGGGTTAAATCTGCCAGCCCGCACTTAAACTGCTAGGCACATTATGGTTTTTTAACATCCTCGTTCGGTAGAGAGATAAAAGGAAGTATAAAAGTGTCGATGACGATGATGGTAATAAAAATTGTAAATAAAAAAAAACGTAAAGTTGGGAATACTTCGATTCGTTACGTCACCCCCGCTGCTTGTAACCGTACACGAGCCCCGAAAAAAGACGTTTCGGCGAGTGAACGACGAAGCACTATTTGTCACTGTTGGCCGCCATCTATTTTAGATGCCTGTTGGTGAAGTCGTTTTCTGTTTGGAAGTGCGGTGAATGTAGACAATGGCTCGTCCTTCGCAACAAGTTAGCTGGCTCGGCGAACACTTCACATTAATCAAGCGGATGGGCGACCGCTCGGCTGCCGCGCGCCCGCTAACAGGGATTACGCCAAATTACAGTTTCAATTGAGCGGAGATTGGAAGGATAAGTGCAAAATATTACACCCGCGCATTATACCCGTTAATGTGCTCTTTGTTTGTTGTATCGCACGGACTGAATCCGTTTTGCCGTTTTTGTATTTTGACCGAATCGTTTACCAATGATCATGTGTAAATTTTTGTCAGTAAAATGCACGGCAATGCACTACTTAACATGTCACTTCGCTCTGTCATCCTCATCAGATTGCTACGTTAGAAGCGTCAAATACATGCGTATCTGAAAACTTAAAAAGTCTAACAATCGAATTGTTTATGGAATACCTAAAAAAACAACAAAATGATTTAAAATATTTGTGTATTATACACAACGTTTCATATTGTTTTGTTTCATAAGTAGAAAACAAAACCAGTGATAAATTTTCATTTGCGCGCCATTTTGCAGACCTATGTCAAAGGGACCAGTAGTTTTCCTATAAAATAACAAAAGAAAAGTTGGTCTACCTCCATTTTACCTCTAAACTTTTATAGCGCGGCTGCCCTTGTCCCACTTGTATACATTTTACGTTGAAAGGATCAATAAAACATCTGGGTCCAGTCTTTTCAAACGGCGTAATCGTAGTACAGGCCGAGAACGCACATGGCTGACTTTGCGAAACGACTCACGTCTAAGTCAGATCATTAAATAGTCTAAACATTTTCAATTTAAATAACGAAACACGCCGACTATTACCTGTTGGAAGATTTTCTTTTTATTACAAATACAGTGATTGTACAAATATTAATACATGCGAATATACATATAGTAGACAGGCGGCTCGCATGGTTTTGGCATGCACCATTAAAACGACATTGAGCGCTATCATGTGGACGCAGCCAACGATCCGAAACGGAGTGCCCGACTAGTGCGCGTACAGCCTAATGTTTTCACACCTAAACACAAGCGTGAATCGTTACTACTGACTTAAATTGACGAAATGTTTGATAGAAACCACCGGCCTCCGACGCTTTGATGTCCGCCATGTTGAAATCAATTTCCGCCTAATGTTATGTGTTTACGTTAGTGTTATCCCGCACGCTGCCGGTTGACAGCTGCTGTTTACGACGGATTACACTCAATTACATTTGCCGTTTATATAATGATGTGCTTGAGAATTATTCTACACTAACAAGCACGTACACATTAATAAAATATATATCGAGGCCATATGGTTTACCTTAGCACTCGTTTTGATTAAGTCGAGTGTACACGACCTATTTCCGTTTTAAAACAAATATGTACTCACTGATATATACCCGCATGTATTGAAAAACTTTCACCGAGATTGGAAATGCTAGAAAAGAATAATTAATACGAGAGTCAATACTACGTATATGAAATATATATTCAGAGTAATAACGTGTTTTACATGTAGAAAAGTGCTATTAACAAGTAACATGTGTTAATTTTGTTAAAATTGGGACGTGAGACAAATAATGTCATGTGTTTTACAGTAACTCTATTTTGGTAAGGAACGTTTTAAGCCAGAATTTGAATTCAAATGACGAAATAAAATAGTTCTGGACTATATAGTGACACCATTTTATAAAATAACGCTTAATTGTTATCATACTGTACAATGGCAGAGACCTCGACCATCTACTTTGAGATGTTGCCATGAAAAACTTCCAGTGTAAAATTACATGAGTTCCAAAACATAAAAATGAACTAAGAACAAAAATATCAAGACTAAAAGAAGGTATCAAATCTTAGCGTACTTCATAAATATTCAGTGAGGGGTGTGAAGTTTGCCAAGCCGCACTTGGACTGCATGATAGACTGTGGACTTAACCCTTCTTATTCTGAAAGCCGATCCGTGTCCAAAGGTAGAGCGATAAATATTCGATGATGACCGTGATCATCTCGTTTTCATTTATTACATTTATGTACATTTCAAATGTAAGTTTCTTTATGACACAAGATAAATGCTATGTTTATTAAGAAGAGTACGCTGGCACATAATGTGGCTTTATTGGTAGGATAACGGATTCTTAAAAAAAAAATATACTTAACAAATAATACCTATATATTAAATTATACTTATTTCATAATAGTCTTCAGTTGGCATCGAACTACGCATTGCAATACAGTATCAATAACAATGAGCCATCAAAAGCAGGCGGTACACGAGGGTCGGGGACATAAGAGGTGAGATCATTAGCCGGTCACGTAACCCCTTCTCCCTCGAGGGCTATCACAGAGCTATGATTGTACAAAGCTTTTCTCGTGTACTTCTTAGCTGTGTTGTGTCCATCTCTTCTCAGCACCCTATCCTATAAAAACTAGGTCCTTCGAACTTTTATACTTCATTTTAGTTCACAGAATAGGGCAATACCCTATTATATTCAAGCAGCAAGTATTTTTTTTGTCATCACTGTTATTAAGTCAATATCTAACACAGTGTGTACTGCCAATATTTTTTTGTTTATCTGTGATGTACAATAACAACGGCAAATGAACATAAATATAACGGACGATTTCATTATAATAGCAATGTAGGTAATTGTATTATAGAATTATAACTTAAGGTGCGTTATTGTTTTGTTAATAGCTTAAAGATGCATAAAATGTATGAAAGTGGTTCATGTCATTTAATTGGAAACTGAACAGCTCTCCGCCAACTGATCGGCTGTGCGACTGTCCGTGGTTATTATTAACATTTGTATCATCGGACGTTTCAGTTAATTCGATTTTGACTTTGATGTTCTCTTATTTATTAACATTTAAGAAAGCAACGCGCGTTTGAATTTGGTTGTTTAATTTCAATCCGCTCGTTATTAGAACTGTAGCTACCGAGACAGATATGACATAAATATCATATTAAAACAACATTGTCACAAAAAATATTATTATTAAATAATAATTATTGTTGAAGGTCGAGCTCAGTGGCGTGCCATTGGAGAGGCCTATTTCCAGCAGTGGACTGATGATGATGATCATTATTATTATTTCTAATAGTACCAGGTCAATGACAGTGACAAGATAATGGATGAAATCATCTCCGGGAAGTAGAGAACTCTAATAATTACGGGTGACTAGTTTTTTGTGCACGACGTTACGAAAGAAGCAAGCGGGGAACAGTCGTGTATTTTGGCTCATTTTTCTACCCAGATAAAAACCTGGTACCTACATGTGTATATTATGATTACAAGACGTATTATTTTATTATACACCATTTTTATTATACATTCACCGCTCTCGTCATACACGCGCGCTGGTTACGGACACTTGTGAGTGTCCCATCAGATTACATATTTCAAATAACACACGTAATGAAACGCGAGATGTCCCACGCGTGCCCCCACTAACGCGCAGATAGCAGATGTTGCGACATCCGACCACAAAAAGATATATGACTGGGAAGGGATTGGCGGCTTTTCTCGCTTCGTACTTTTCGATTTTTCACGTGACCTTTGCCAGATTTCGATTTTCAACTTTTCTACTAGATATTATGCATTGTATAATTTATGAATATATTGGAACTTCGAGATTCCTAAGCTTACGAGTATGTACTAACGAATGTTAATTCCTTACATTAATTATGAAACATCCGGTATCCTTGCGTTTTTCTCTTGCTAATAATCGACTTTTACTAATCGAAGATCAGCTGTAACGCCAAACTCATTAAAATTCCATCGAAAACATATATTACATACTCATGACATAAAATCACGTCTGTATTTTCTCAAAGGAACATATACACGTCTCACGATGGAATAGGTCAGCCTATTACCGTACACCGTCCACTGAGGGCCTATACTACTATTACTAGTGATTTTAATTTAAAAAGTCCAATGACACTTCATATATTTGTGCGTGTATAACAGAAATAATAAAAAACGTAACATCACGCCTGTAATCCCCGAAGAGGTAGGCAAAGGAGTGTAGTACACTAGCACGTTTCACCAGATACGTTTACGTGCCATGGAATTGGTGGTGAGCCTATTGCCGTACACCGGGCACAGATCTACACTCCGAGTCACTAGAAAGAGTTACTAGAAATTCTAAATTATAAAAATCCAATAGTACCCGACCGGGAATTTGAACCCAGGACCTCCCGATCGCAGTCGCAACCACTTGCAACCACTCGACCAACGAGGCAGTTAATAACAGTAATAATTTTGTGTAATTCAATGGCTTAGACACATTTATTACCAGTGTTTGCCGCGTCATATCGTTATTTGTTTAGGACACGAGTTTACTCACCTCTACTAAATTAATTGCAATATGTTAAAGACTGGGTCGCCATTACAGCGGGGCCGTTGACAAGCAAATCCACATTGACATTGACCACATACCACACCGCCCGCTGGTGGGCGGCAAGCTGTAAAGAATATGTCGCTAATTGAATAATATAATAAATATTCACATTGGTACGCCAATTCACTATACATATATAATAATATAATTATACTTTCACCTTGGTCACGATATACGCAAACTGGCTGGCAGGGGTTGGATGCGACGAGCTGAAGATCGAGCTCAGTGGCGTGCCATTGCAGAGGTCTATGTTCAGCAGTGGACGTGAGTAGGCAGATGATGATGAATTATACCTTCACATTTAACCATTTATACGTCCGTTAGAACAAGGGATGAGCCTATTGACGCACTGCACTTAATAAATCTCTCTCACCAACTATAATAAACCTCTTGACGTCTCTCACTGACAATAGATACAAAATAGAATACTTGTTCATTAACAATGTGTGTAAACCGTAACTGCCATAAAAATACCCTGTCCCTTTTATTTCTGGACATGAAAAACCTCCCACTCCGATATCCGATAATAATAATATCCGATAAGTTCTGCTTGAGCCCAGAAAAGCGTAGTAGCTCTATCAGATTTTTGTTTATCATGTATTTAAATATGGAATTTGTTCGAAAATCGTAAATACAGGAACATATTATTACAGCCTCATAATGTCTCTCAATAGCGCAAAAGTCACGTCCGGAAATCGACTCAATATAAGAATTAAATTAATTAATAACTAAATTAAACGAAATAATATCATCCGTCTAAATATGTTACAGGTCGAATTCGTTACTCTTCGAGTGTACAACGACGTATACGAATATGTGTATTGTTTGTTCATGGTATTTTCGGTCCGCTACACACGAGCTATCTGTCCCACGAGCGATATCCGCGGTGTTTGTACGTCTATTACCTACCAGTAACACAACTACACATACATCAGTTTACAGATATACACAATATATTGAACAGTCAATACGTTAGTTGGTGATTTTCCTGTCGTTGCGAATATTTATACGTACGCGGTTCTACGTAAAAATTAATGGTTTAACGGAGTTTTTTTGTCATAATTAAAAAAGTTACGGATAACAGACTGCCTCGTTGGTGAAATGGTTGAAGGTGCGACTGCCGATCGGCAGGTCCTGGGTTCAAATCCCGGGTCGGGTGCTATTGGATTTTTCTAATTTAGAATTTTTATTAGTGACTCGGAATCTGGAATTGTGCCCGGTGTATGGCAATAGGCTCACTATTTATTCCATGAGACGTAACTGGTGACACGTGGGAGTGTACTACAGTCTTCTGCCTACCCCTTCGGGGATTACAGGCGTGAAATTAGGTTTTTTTTTCGTACGGATAACAGTACCTACTAAATAACAGCACATAGGTTACTGATAACACGTACTTTCTCACATATCATTGTTACAATGATTGTGTTAATTAATCCCAACAAATTTTACCCCTTCATTACATTTACAAAGTATCTACCTAACATTTACACTTA
>DWMF01000184.1:0-17384 GCA_018244815.1 Parelbella polyzona | reverse complement strand
AAGTAGTTAAGTTAGTCACATATTTTGAAAGTCATATAATATACTTTATGCGGTCCGGACCTTAAAACAATCGACTGCGAACGATTGGATGACGCGAGGTGTGCGTGGCGGGATTCGCCAGCCCCGTTTGATCGCCCTCAGCCATTACACGCTTTGACTACGTAGGTTCAATCACTCTCTTGTCGTCGTTGTCCGTAAATTAACTATTTAATACATCACACTACACTACACTACCCTATCTACTACTACACTACACTACCATTTTATTAGTATCCCACGTCTACTTTTTTATTGGGGATTTCATTCTAATTACAATGCTATGGTCTTTCTAATTTAGAAATCGGATCGACAAATGTAACATTTTTGTGGGCGGTTTTTAAGTATGGAACTGGAAAAACTTTATATTTAAAGTGACTCGTTATGGCGGTGTGTTTATGAATATAAATATTGAATCGAAATAAATCTCGTTAACAGTTCTTGGTGTTGTCACATCAAAATAGTATATTATAGGTATGCAAGTTTTCAATAATAATCTAATACACTTATTACACAATCCTTATCAACACCAAACACTACTCAGTACTCTCATTACATAGTTAAGAGTCAGTCTTCGTCAAACTGGTGGACCAAGACAGATTCATATGTCAGAAATGATATAATTCAGTTGCATGAAGTATTTTTACCTCATCCATGAACACCTGCGTCTGGTGCTTGACGGCGTCCCGGCCGTAGTTGGAGCCCGGCTCGATGGGTGGTGGGCAGGGCGACAGAAATTTGGGGCAAGCAAAGGTAAAGCAGCTCTCGAACTCGCCCAGGTCGCCATACTGCATCTTGAACATCTTTTCGTGATAGTTCTTCTCGCGGAGCACCTACAATATCATCATTAATCCTTTTAGCATTCCATCATTGAACAAGGTTTAATACCATCTACACTTAACTTCATGTTTTTTAATTAAAATCTGAAATTCATAAACATTTCGTAGAAGTACATAAAATTCAATATGCTATCTAAGCTAAAAGTATACAAACTTGCTGAATGGACTCGTCGACGCACTGAGGGTGGAGCACTAGGCAGATGGCCAGCAAGTGATACATCTGCTCGGTCTGCTTGTTGATCTGATCGTTCTGGTACGAGCGCGTGGAGAACAGCTGCTTGGTGCGCTGCATGTATAGCAGCGCGGAGGAGAGCGTGCGGATGGCATCTGCGTAGCGCCGCATCATCATGTACGCGAAGCCCACGTAGTACGACGTGGAGATCTGGCACGCCGGCACATGAGAATATTGCGACTTCTTGTGTAGCTCGATATTCTCCAATACCTGTGTTACAGTGTAATAAAAATAATTAATGATAGGAGATTTTAATAACATCTAGCTATAAAATTACTCATACTCAGACTGCCTCATTGGTCGAGTGGTCGCAAATGCGATTGCCGATAGGGAGGTCTTGGGTTCAAATCCCGGCTCCGGTGCTATTGGAATTTTGTAATTTATAAATTTCTAGTATTGACCCAGAGTCTGGATCTGCACACAGTGTATGGCACATATTCCACAGGACGTAAAATGAACTGGTGAAATGTGGGGATGTACTATACACCTCTGTTTACCCCTTGGGGGATTACAGGTGTAATGTCACGTTTACGTATGGAATTACACACATTAGAGTCTATCTTAGTCCATGGCTAGTCATGTGCCTCCCCAAAGGTTTTCTTTTGTATAATATTCCCATGCTGTGTATACGAATTGGAAATAACGATCAAAATTAATCACAGAATTTTTTACATAGTAGTCTATACTACTAAGTTTTTACATAGTTATTACATTGAGGTAACCTTAAGTTTAGTTTTAGACTGAACTAGTGTGACATAGGAAAGTGTATTTTAAAAGTACCTTAATAGCCTGGTAGTAGTCTCCAAGCAAAGAATGCAGGCGCAACAGACCCACCAGGGAAAAGTACCCCAGCATTTTGTATAATGAATGCCGTCCAAATTCTCCAGCAACCGAGTCTGGATCACCACCAGCTGCATACACCTAAAATTAACAAAAATGAATTTTAAAAAGTTACCGAATTGCCCCTGTGGTCACTATTAAATCAAATTTAATGAATGTTACTCTTCTGCTTAGAAATGACAATTGCTATCATTTTAGGAAGGCTTGAGATAGTCCAGTTTTGCCTACCTACAGAAATATATTGTGTATTTATTTGTAATAAAGTTTATAAGACAATTGCAATTCCTACAAATACACTAACAGAAAATATGGATCCCTGATAAAACAAAAATTTTTGTTATCAAAATTACAATGAAGATGTATGTATTTATTACACTAGGTGATATTTACAAAAATCTGTTTATGGAACACGGTTGTACCTCAAGTTGACGCTTGATGTTAGACTTATCAATGAGAGAGTGGAGCACATTGAGAATACAGAAAACACTCCAGTCCTGGTTTTCTTTATTAAGCTCTTTAATTTCAGCTTGGCTCAATTTTGAGGTGCGTGATCTGCAACATCACAAACTTCAGAGTTCATTTTTTTCCAAAATGAGTAAAAAGTCAGCTAGTTTCTGTTAACCTAACAGATTTATGAAAAACTAATTAATAAATATGGAGGTAAATTTTTACTACCCTACACTTATTACTTAAAAAATTCTGGCTAAAAATTGATGCATCTGTTGCTATAAACTTACCTATATTGCGCAAATGATTGGAATTGGTAGACAAACTCATCAATGAGCTCCCACAACCATTGGTCTGGCAACTCTAAGGGCACAGGTGTCTCCGCTGAGAGAATGTAGTTGAACAGGTCACAATAGTTGTAGAAGGAAAGGAATCTTTGTTCAGGTTTAGGGCCGCCGGGCACCCGAGCATATATATCACGATAGTACAACCCTTTGTATAACGTCATAAAAATCTAAAACAGATTAAGAATACTAATCATGTTCATCTCTCAGTCCATCTTTTAATGAGAAGAAAAGTTCAGAAAAAGTTTAATATGTCATTGCTACTAAATTTCTTCGTTTTCTTCCAGCAAAATTTCTTTCAGGAAAATTATAGCAATTTATCTATAACAATAATATTTTTTTTTTGGTTCAGATTAGCAAAATCTTCAGCCTTTAAGAATCATCAGTTTTTATATAGTTTAACTTTTGGACACTGGTCTCCTCTAAGAAGAGAGTATCAAGGCTTGTCTATCACACTAGCTAAATACAGGAGGAATGTTATTTAATTAATACTTACTGATTCTTTATCAACAATTGTGGCCACCTCATTCTCATCTGGCCATGGAGTGTTCTCATAATACTGTTCAGTAAGTTTGGGGAAGGTGTTTTCATAGAGATTCAAAATCTCAAAAGTCATCCCTTCATTGATCATGTTTTGGAAGTAGATCAGGAACTTTTTAACCTGAGGAATAATTTTAGAGTGACTTATTGCAAAGTAAATTATTTAAAAATTGTAATAGAAAGAACAAGTGTGATAATTAATTTGTGTAACAAGAATAATGTAATAGATAATAATCAAAGTTTTTGTCTTTTGATTGCAAAGATAGGTCCTATTGATAGGATTGGGATATTTAAATGATTTCTCCACTAAATAACAAAGATATCTCTGAGACTTATCATCAAGTTAATTTTAAAGGCAAATGTAACATCACACCTGTAATCCCCAAAGAGGTAGGCAGAGGAGTGGAGTAGACTCCCATGTTTCACCAGTTGCAATTTAAATCCCATAGAATAGGTGGTGAGCCTATTCCCATACACCAGGCACAATTCCAGACTTTGTGTCACTACTAGACATTCTAAATTAGAAAAATCCAATAGCACCCAACCCAGGATTTGAACCCACGACCTCCCAAATGGCAGACACACTTGAAACCGCTTGACAAACAAGGCAGTGAAGTTAATTAAAATTCTCTTTAATACAAGGTTTTGCAATAATTTATCATATTTATTTAATAAGAAATAACAAATGTTTCATAGTTACCAATTCTGGCATCTTACAGTATGTCTCATTCTCCGTATCATATTGTGGGTCTCCAGTACGTGGCTCATAGTCCCCATATGACTCATAGCCACCCTGTGAATTATTGTCTTCATCATAAATCACAATATAAATAATAAACCTTGCAATCATATTACGAATGTCTAGTAATCAGAAGAGAAAACTCATAATATGATAGTATGTCACATTTCTTTGAAATTGAAAAAAAAGGAACCCAATGTGTTGGCAGCTTTGATTGAAAGCTATTCTTGTTGACTTATTACAAACTGTAATAAGAAAGTTAGCAGGTATTGATTGTGAAGAAATTTGTTCTAGAAGTTATACCTATATTAACATGTATGATTTATAAATAAGTTTAAAATTAAACAGTGACTTCATGCTTCAATTGAAGGTAAATTGAATTCATCCTGTTTTTAATATAATTAATATGGAGGGGTAATCATCTCTGAATGAACAGACCCTTTCAATCAAGACAGGCATCAGGACAGTCTTTTTTTTACAACCCAATGTATAATTTGTAAAATCTTACATTCCTGTGTGGTCTTAGGCATTCTTCACTTGAAGTGTAAGAGATGGGGAGTTTAAATATTATTTGAATGAAATGTATACTTGATTACATGAAATTGGTTAACATGTTGATATAATGGCTTGTCCTTATATATTAACTTTTATACATACATACATAGTTGTCTATAGGAATTTACACAACCATCACTAAGCTCTGGGCATTAAATATATTTTTGTGGACTCCAGATTCTTAGTGCTATGGGAATTTTTCGAAAGCTTAGAAATTTCAAACTTATGCTGCAAATTTTACATAATATTTATTCCTGCTGTTTGTTAACATAATGTACTAGACTCTACCATCAACTAAAATAAAACCTCAGAATAACAAGCAAGAGTAGGCTTTTTCTTATTAGTTGTTTGTGTTCTACTTGAGATGTAATAGGCAGGAAGTTTATAAATATTGTCCTACACGTTGTTTTATGTGGGAAACCATGAGATAAGTCTAACACTCATTTTTGTGTAGCACGTTAACAGTAATTTTAATGTAACCAAAGACCGTCAACTATAACCTAGTTTGTTGGCAATATGGCCTAATCGTAATTAACGTTTGTGTTTATAATAATTAAAACTAACCTCATTATAATCGTCACTGGAATACATTGTGCTGTATTTCACAGTGTATAAAACGGAAATTTAATTAGATTGACGAATACTCTTCACTTCTCAATCGGGCCACAGCCTAGGAGAAAGAGAACTTGTGTGGGATGGGTGACGTTTACCGAGAATATTACAGCAATACTCTATAGTCTGTATACCAAAGACAAAAAGTAAGTCACTCCAAAGTTAGCTGAATGTAATTTTTTTTTCTATATCCGCAAGGTCATAATATTATTAAAATTTAATAGTAAAGAATGAAAGTTATATCTGCAAATGAAATTTATCATTTTTACTATTTGATATGGAACATGCGTACCTATTTTGTGCGTCTTCTATAATTTCAAAGGTGAGAGTAATTCTTCTGTCAGTGTCATTACAATTTGACAGTTAAGAAATTTCAGGAAATAGTTTTCGCAGATTTTTGTAAAAACAAAAAATGTTATCCAGAAACGCAACAAAGTTATTTGTCCGTTCGACCTATTTTGGAAAGGGTCCTGTATATTTCAGAAACTTCACAGCAACCTCTGTGCGGAATGATATAGTCAAAATACAAAGTACTGATGACTTCAAAGATAAAGTCATCAATAGCAAAGTTCCCGTAGTTGTCGACTTCTTTGCAACGTATGTACCATAAAGATCTTTATGATGTTTCGCTGTTTTTACTAGACTTAATTTTTTAAGGAAACAGATGCTATTAAATATTGCATTATTAGGAAGTAGTCTATATAATAAGAAAACTACTAACATTTTACTGGAGGAAAGTAATAGATTACTTTAGACGTCTTATAAATTTTTCGAACCATTTGACATAACATACTCATTTATGAATGCTTATAAAAGTCAAATCTATGCTGGGTGGAAATTAGTGTGATTAACTTGATTTGTGTTTGGACGGAGACACATGAATGTTTTTTCCTCCTTTTTGTGGTATTTTATATAAATAACTCAGTCTCTGCAGAAATTATCTGAAATTGCAGCAGTGCACAAAGGGAAAATATTGTTTTATTACATCACTTTAAACATGATTTTAATTTGACTGTCTCATTAGTTATGTGGTTGTAAGTGTAAATGCCAATCAGGAGGTCCAGGGTTCAAATCCTGTGTTGGGTACTATTAGATTTTCCTATCCTAGATTTTCTAGTGGAAATATTTAGTAGTGACTTGGAGTCAGGATGAGTGTCCGATATATTCCAATAGGCTCACCTATTCCATTATGGCAGGGCCCAAACAAGACACTGTGAGTTTACTATTTAAGGTTTCATAGAGAGCTGCCTTAACATTGTAAATTTAAAACTCTTACTTGCAAAGTGCTGTACTATACTATGAGGTTTGTGAGGCCTATTAATTGTTTCTACACAGTGTTATATTACAACATTATGCCTTTATAAGGTATAATCTGTTTATCATGACAGTGAAAACTTTCACAATTTTCTATGTTCTATTTCTATTCTAGATTCACACACATTTTTATAAGAGTTATCAAGCTTGTCTTTGAATTAAAGATGGTATGTGTTTAAGATAGTTGAAACTCAGCACTCTCTGCCAAGTCCTTAAAGCAGCTAACATGACTATGCAACAATAATAATAAAAGAAAAAACTCTCCTTATTGATGCTAAAGTAAAGTATTAGCTCTGAAAATACTTTATGCCCGTTCAAAATACTTGTAGTCTTCTTATAATGGAAAATTGTGCCTATATTGCATCACTTGATTAATTGTTACATCACAATTTGTTGATATAATTAAAAAATTGTGCTCTTGAAAAACTCTGTGTAATAATCCTACATATGAGTAGTCATTTACATATATGTAAATTATATCAAATGTGGGGTTAACCTCAATATAAAGGCTGAAGGTGTCATATGCTTAAATAAAGGGTAAAGTCACTGTTCAGCAGCAGGACAGATGCATAGAAGTCATAGACAACTTGTGTAAATATTACTTTGATTATGGATTGTAGAGACTATGTGCAGAAATCCTCTTTTGGGAGGCCTATGTCCAAAAGGAACATACATTGGCTGATAATTAATTATAAAGAGCTGTTCATTTATTACATAAGGGTCCCGAAGGGGATGAGGCTAGGAAATTCTGTATGTACCCTTACAGGGGTGGGGGGATGGATCAAACCCATTCTTATGTAATATTTTCCAAGTCAATAATTATATTAGAAATCATACATTGAAGTGGTTTGGCAGGGAAGATGAATTAAAAACTGGTCAATCATTATTTTAAAACTGTTATTGATTTGTAGATTATTTAACCGATTTATGTTTAGGATTATTTACAAACTTATATTTACCTAGTGATAAATGGTATTTCAAAGACTACATATATATCTAATGATATAATGGTAATCTGTAGTTGACAGCAGTAAAATAATATAAATTATCTATTGAAAAAAAAATTGTTGATCTATTTTACACTGGGAGTTTTTGTGTAACTGATCGTTTTCTAGCAATATTTTATCATTTTCATAAACAAAATGGAATCTTACATAAGAATGGTGAGAGGGTTTTGAAAAATCTTTTGTGCCTTTACATAAGGGTTGGGGGGTCAGAAATCGCCAAAATCATCCTTAAGTAATTAAACAATGAAAATAATGATATATAATTGATAAATTGAACAATTTTGTAACAATTGAATTGTCTGTAAACTGTAATGCTTATCACATGTTGATTGGAATCCTATTAATAGATATCTATAGTGTAAACTATATGAATATTCCAGATGGTGCAACCCATGTAGGCTTTTGACTCCCCGCCTTGAGTCCATCATATCAGAAAACAAAGGAAAAGTAGTCCTTGCAAAAGTGGATATAGATGAGCAGACAGACTTAGCTCTCGACTATGAAGTCAGCTCTGTGCCCGTATTGGTGGCCATTAAGAATGGCAAGGTGCAGCAACGCTTGGTGGGACTGCAGGATACCGACAAGCTACGCAAATGGATTGAGCAGTTTGCCTCCGAGGAATCCAAAGCAGAAGTCAAGGCTTAAAGGGAATACATTGGATATTTAATGAATTATTATATTACTGTTACCAATATGTAGTTAAAAAATAAAGCAAAATAAAACCACACATTACTCCTGTAGACATTGTATTAAACTCCTAGCTCGACCATACACTTTATCATCAGGTTTTAATGCTGTCTTTTCATTTTCAATTTCTTCATTGGGTTCCTCCTCGTTGCCCTGTGTTTCTGTCCAGTCATCCATTTGTTTAATAATTTTATTAGCGTCTGCTAAAAGCATATTTCGTATGTTTCCTCTGGCAGATTCAAAATATTCCATGAGAGTAGGCCATGATGAATCTGGTATGAGTTGTGTTGAGAACTTGTTTTTGTATAACCATACTTGTTTTGATTTCATGAATTTCCAATTCTGCCGGTCATGTTTCCACTGAGATAAGTAGATGATACATTGGGATTTGAGTTGATCTTTGGCTGTCGCTTGTGCTTCTGCTTGCCGCTCAGCATGCTTCTCTCGTTTCATTTGGCGTATGGATTTCTTGTTCTTTTTGCCTGTAGACTCTTCAGGGACTATTTGTTTCTTCTTTTTCTTTTTGCGTTTTACTTCGGGTTCAGAATCATTATCATCATCATCGTCGAAATGTTTTTTTGTAGGTGTCCGCTGGAAACTATTATATTTATTGTCATTGATTTCTGATTCGTTTTCATCAAATTCTTCTTTTTTTACATCTTCTGTAGAACTTATGTTGTGTTCTGGACTTTTAGCTTTCTTACTCTTGGATTTTTTCTTTTTTCCGTCCATGATTATTTAAACTGATCCTTATTTAGGTTTTTGCGTTTATTCGTTTCTTTTATGTATAAAATTTCTGTACAATAAGTATAAATCAGGGTTATTGGTTCATATGGGATTGAATATAACCTAAAAAATTATCGTGACATTAGGCACGGCAATAATACTTCTGTCATTTTATTGTCAGCGCTCTCAGACGAAAAAATAATTCACATTATTATTTTAATAATAATTAGCTTGTGGAATGTGTTAATATCATAACTGAATATTGATACTTCAGCTTAAATATCATTTCATGTATCTAATACCGGTTACTTTGATATCTAGGTTTAGTTGATGCATAACAGTAGTTGATTCTTAACAATGACTGAAATAAATATTTTATTAACAATAAACGAGATCTAAATAAATTATGTATTAATGCATGTACGATGATTAATTTATAAAGAATTTTCAATGACCATTATGGTAACCCAACCAATCGCAATTTTGGCACGTCACAGCCGCGTCATCATGTACCCGTGTCTGGTTTTATCGCTCCGGAATTAATATATTCGACATTATCAAACCTTATCGATCCCTTTTTATGTAAACTTTAAATTTAAGTCTGTTTCGAAATTTTTATTTAAGATGGAGCTATTGAGGCAGGTGTCTAATACACAGTTTCTGTTTCCTGCCGCAGCTGTGGCGGTTGTTTTATTATGCGCGGCACTAGTATTTATGTTTGGTTTCCATTCAGCGGAGCAACCGCAATTCGAAAAGCTTTCACTGGTGTTGGATGACAAGAAGACCTCCAACAAGAAGAGGAAAATCAAGGAGAAGGTAAGCGCCAATATGTTTCTTTTACCCGGCCGCTCGGACAGGCAGGCAATGTGGGCTCGTTTTATTTTTAACCTTTTGAACATAAACACTTCTAACTTAAAGTTAAACCATTAAAATATATGAAAGTGGTTAATTTTTGTATTTTATGTGTACTTTAGAAGTCTTCGCCGAACCGCACCGTGAACGACGATGCCAAGGCGAAGTCTGAGAGCTCTAAGAAATCTCCTGTGAAGGAAAAGAAAGAAGAGAAACCCAAAGAGATTGAAAAGGTTAAACCGAAAGAAAAGGTTGAGCCAAAAGTTGTGAAGAAGGATGTTCCAGCTGAGGCCAAAAAAGGTAAGAAAGGTAAGCAGTTGACTGACATAGAAAAACCAGCTGACTTTGATGATGGTGGATGGCAAGAGGTGCCAAAGAAGAATGAGAAAAAGAAAGTGAAGGGTGCTGATGAGAAAGAAAAGAAGGAGAGTCCTGTGAAAAAGAACAAGAAGAAAGCTAAGGATGCGGATGTAGAAGCTGGATCTGCTAGCTATGTGGAGGCATCAAAAGAGGAAACAATTAAAATAGTGAGTGCTACTGGCCCTGAAGTTGATGAGGATGCTGCACGGGCACTCCAGGCCCAGATTGAAGAGATGCAGAAGGTGCTAAAGGAGGTATTTTCAAGAACATATATTTATAATTATTGACCTAAAAGGCATTTTTTTAAAATTGAGAATATCATAACCATTAGTGACTTGTGAGCACCAACTCTTGACAAGTGTTTCCATAACTAGACTAATTTTCACTGAACATATGCTGTAACAAGTTGAGGATAAGGTGTGCAGGTGCTCATTAGGGGAGACATATGCCAAGCCATAGATAAAGCCTAATGATGATAATTTTGAAGGTGGTAACATCATGTGTCATAATAGTGACATGGTAGCATTAAGAGCATTGCATTATTGACAATCCTAGATTTCATTAAACATCATTACTGGAACACGATCGTGAATATTTAAGAGGGCAGGTGATGTTATTTTTAATGATACTGTTATTGTCAGCGAACTATGAAGAATGTAGTATATAAGTGATGAATTAAACTCCCAGTCTACTCTTCAACTAGTGACCAGTTGGATTAATAATCATAATTGGTAGGAAATCACAATAATGATTTATAAAAAATAATAATATGATATAACTATTCTCTGAAAAAATGCACATGTATATTTATTGTTTATCATTTTTAAACTGTAAATTCAGGCAGAACGTCGTGACCAGGGTATAGCCAGTGTGGAGGATGAGGAGACACCAGATGAGGAGGTGAATGATGTAAAGGATCTCAGAAGCAATAAGAAACAGGAGAACAAGGAGAAGCAGAAGAAAAAAGCTAGTGAGGTAATTCTGACAGTAGTTGTATATCTAAATACACTCTACCAAGTAAAGAGCCCCAACCATTTCCATACTGTGGTTGGCTTCTGCAACTTTACCATTGCATTTATCTGTCACTAAGTCGTAAATTTTATTGTATTAAGTCAATTTGATCTCTATATATTTTTATTGGTAAATAAAACATTCTGTAGCATTCTATTGCGGTATTTATTGTTAGATAAAAATAGTTAAAACTGGTCAGGAGTTTTAGGGATATTTTATTAATAATCGAACACCATATATGTTCAGTACTATGTATATTTCTCACTTTACACCGGAATAAAATTATGAAACTTAAAATTCAATTCCAGCAATGAAATTTAGAAAAAAAATTCTTGCTATAATATAAATATGTTAACTATTATATAAATTGAAACTAAACATCTAATAATTTTAAATGGATATATAGGTATATGGCGGTATAGGAATATGTATACATTTATTTTAATCTTCTGGCCTGGTGGGATGACGAACTGTGAAGGGCTACAGACATGCTGGATGTGGCAAGCAGAACACAGGGTGTGATGGCGCTGCTCGGGGGAGGCCTATGTCTAGCAGTGGACTGAGAAAGGCTGATGATGATGATGCTGATATTGGTATATATCAGTAATATATAATACCTGAGTCACATTATAATTGTACATATTTTAATTAACTGTAATAATAATTGAATTTGATTTCTAACTTTGACTTACCAAACAAAGGATTAGAATGTAAAAAATAAGTATTTATGTAAGTGTTTTGAAAGAGGTTTTTATTCATTCCAGGCTACAGTGGTAGTGAAGAATGCACCAAAGTCTGAGGAGCGGGAGGCCTCAGACTCTGATAAGAATGATGACAAACAGTCGGCTCCTGTAGTTGATGAAACTGGAGGTTTGTATAAATATTTGGGTGTTTGTTATTTTTATAGTCCACTTCCTATATCATGCTACTTTTGGATATGGGTACCCTTTTAGAATCAGAAGGGTTTGGGGCTGCAATCTGTCTTGCTGGCCAAGCAGGAATTGGCAGACTTCACACATCTTACAGAACAAAGAAAGCTTATTTGACCATTTTATTTTCACTTACACTTCAATTTGGTCAACAAATATTTAATATTAATAATTTGATTTGCAGATACATGGACAGATACGAAGGTTCCAAAGAAGAGCAAAAAGAAGGCTCGCAAGGATCAGTGAACAGTGAGTGATACAGTAAGGGTCCGGCAGGGTGTCACCCTCTGTCGTTAGCTCAATGCCATTCACACCGGCTGTAAAACTACATCTGATTCTAACAACCATCATATTGTATAGCCTCATCATTGTACGCCACTCAGGTATTCATTATTGATGTGGCCTTTCAATTCTAAACAATTGAATAAATAATGTTACTGATATTGCAGGTGTTAGACACAGATTGTAGTTTTATAGGGTTTGGAATTGTTAACTTTTAAGTTTTTATTATTATTACTGTTCTTACACATTCAATTTACACGTCCATGTTTTAGTTGAATATTTTATGTTATGACTTGTTTTTTTTAATGTAATAATTTAATTATTGTTTTTCATTATTGCATAATAGGTTTTGTTTTTTTGTTTCTCAAGAGTCATTATATTTTTATGATGAAAATTTTTGGAATCTGCAATATTTTCTGGTGTTACACACTGTTGTTGTGCTGGTGTGATATATGGTTACTGAATGTGTTGGTATTGCTTTTTAGAGGGGTACCAATGTGTGGGGTATGATAATGTTTGTAAATCTCTGACCTGATATAGAACATATTAGATAGTTAAGGAACCTTATTCTCTTATTAACTTTCAAAGTCTTCTGGTGCTTGTAGTTGTAAGTATTTCGCCTACATTCATTCCATTTGTGAGTATTTTTTATCCTTTAATATTATTTAATGTTTACTCTGTAGTTATTCATTGAAATATAACAATTCCCACCCTTCTCTATGAAATGTCTACTCAATATTATCACATCTCATGTAAAAGGGAATCAGAATTTGGACCAAAACTATGAAGAGTAAATAAGGATACCCAATACAACCATCACTAGGTTGTGGAAACATCTTGATTAGTACAAATTTTATCATAAGGTTCTCGGTGGACAGTGTTTTTTGAAAATGTTTTTGCTCCTCTAAAAATTCACATACATATATTCAAGATTATCACATATATTCTTTTAAAATTTTGACATTGTAATTTCTTATAATTTTTCCCTAAAATGTATAATCTTATATCATAGCAATAGTACTTATATTTTTAGAAGTTGTCGGGACTTACTAATATTATTTGCTTTAAAGATGTACATTTATAAAGATATTACTAACATGTCTTATTTATGACCCAGTGTATTGTACTACATGTTATAGAAAGTTTATGTAGACAAATTTGTGGATTTTTTCCGTCCGTATGGTTATGTTTGTAGTCTAACTTGGTATATTTATCATTATGTTCATAGCACATTGCCAAGTTTTTTTGTGTTGACAAATGTCTATTGTTAAGTCGTTATTAGGTTGAAACACATAACCAGCTTCAAAACATCGATGTTTTATTGCAGATTCCTATTTTGTAAACCTAGATGTAAGTATAATGGAAGAAGTTTGAAACTCTTTGATTAATGTCTCCAAATTTGAATTTATTACATAGGCAGCATGTTGATATTCTATAATGTATAATTGCATAAATTATTATTATGCGTAATATAGAAAACAAGAAAATGATTATTTTGAATTTTATGTAGTTATAAAGATGATGACTTACGATTATAATTATTGAAATAATTTTTATTAGTTCTGTAATATATTGGATTGTTCACCGGACATCCATTATTCGATTGTAGAATATCTCTGACTTTCTACTTCTTATACCAGTGAAAGCTTACTCATGCAATATTTGTTGTACCACTGGGCACTGGGCAAGTGGCTCCATCTCGTTCGTTTTGTTTTCTATTCGATTTACAAATTTGTGATACAGCAGCTCAGCATGTCAGACAGTGGTTTCATGGTTGGTTGCAATAGTACATAGTTTAATAAAGTGAAACCGCTACGACTCCTGTGCGCGCCTTTGTAATTCAACAATCAAAATTGTTGATATTGCTACATATAAGTATGATAAGAGATTTGCGAAATTTTATTTTCAGTTATTTTGTGTCTAAAAGTAAATATTATATCGTGCTATATATCACAATTGTACTTAGGGCCTAAATTTCTCTAGTAATGTGGTTATATGAATTCATAAACATAGAACTTAGGTACATTTTACATCTTCAGATTAATAATATAGGAATTGTGTCGTGCTCCCGGCCCATTGTTTGGCAACACGGGCAACACGTCTGAACTCATCGACATCTTATCTTGAAATGTTATTGTTTTATAGGGTCTAAAACAGTGAATGTGTAATATATTTTTTTAAAATCAATAAAGAGTGATATTGACATGTTCTTTTCATTGGATTACACATGTATTCCTGCCCTCACACTAGTTAAATAAAACCATTATCTTATCAAATACGTTTAATCGTACAAATAGTAAAAAATGCCTATGAGATTCGAGATTTAGAGTGAAGTAAATACATTATATCTCGATAAAAACATTACATCTACACTTGTGTTGTAAAATTTCATACGTGCAATGAGTATCCAGACTACTGTATTGGCATTAAATTTATACATGTTCATTGCCGTTTAATTTTATTGCACTCTAGTGTTGATTAGCTTCGATGAAAACCGAAAGACAATTGAGTCATATCGAAATGAAAATAGACGAGCATTTTTGGCAACTTGTAGAAGCTTAAATAATTACGGGTATTTATAGCTGGCGTGTAATAAATATGTGCACGTTTTAGTGTTGTTTGAATGTGTATACGGTTAAAATAAGCGTTGCACAAATGTGAGGCACTCCACTTGTGTAGCGTTGGAATAAATAATGCTTGTGAATGTAATGGTTTCATTGCTTAAGAAATTTGAGACGACATTCAAAGAATGTTAGCCAAAGTATGTACACATTATTACTTATTTTGAAAGTTATGTCTTTCTAAAATAATATTCTCTTGGCATTGTTAACTAATGTCGATTAACTTGATAGATACTCTTTTAGTATGCGCTAAACGAAATACACAACTTGATAATTCGTGTGTTATATTTCGTGTGTAAGGAAACATATAAACATGTGATTTTAAGGGATGTATTGTTGTAGGGATCGTTTACAACTGTCAGTGCGCGGGAAGATATTGGATTAGAGGACAGTGATCGATATTTCGGGCAATACTTTGAAATGGTCGAACAGAAAACAATTATTCGTTTCAATACAATGGTTTGTGTTTGTAGTGAACCAATCTTTGTTAATCTAGTTAGTAATTTGTTAGTATGTGTATGTTTGTATGTGTGGTGTGAAATTTCCTATACCAATTGGTCAGCAAGTTCGTTAGTGTTACTTATGGTCCGCGACGGGCGTTTTGAAGGCAATGGCAAGAAGTATGCCGGGCAGCGGGGCTTCCTAGAAAGAACTTTACTCGTACCGTATGTAGCAGTTAGTTTACGCCATTTTTTGTTATCCTAGCCCGTAGTCCACAGACCATAGAGGTGTCAGCAACGAATTTGCCAAACTGTAATGTAAGGGCTACAGTTCGGAGTCGCTTTTGGCGGCGGTCTTGTTCTGGTTGCGGGGCGGAGGCTGCGATGGCGGCGCGGCGCTCTTGCTGCGCGGCTTGCGGCGCGAGCGACGGCGGAGACGTCGCAGGCGGCCGCCGTGTGCCGGCGCGGGGTGCGCTCGCGGTGCCTTCGCCTCCACTTCTAGCTTCAAGCGCGCGAACATGTCGTAGTTTGTTATCGTACACATCTTACCTACAACATATACCATAACTAAAATTTTAATGAACCTTTTATTGCCAAAAATTGTTACCTATCAAGTAAAATCTAAATGAACTTAAAATCACGAATATGTTTCTTCGGAGGGGTAGGCGGAGTTGTTTCGTTCACTCCCACGTTTCACCAGTGGTGAGCCTATTGCCATACACCGTTCACAGATCCAGACTCCGTCACTACTAGAAATCCTAAATCAGAAAAATTCAGTAGTAATGAATTTTAAGTATATTGAAAATTGGTATTAGTATTTGTAGGTACCTATAGGTTAAATTATACAATTGTTTACAACATTACAAGATAAAATTACCATTGCAGTACTCCTCTCCGCACTCTGCACACGAAACGATCCTCGTCTCTGTCACGCCCGACCGATTCTTAGTTTTTCTAACCATATTGGTTTTCGCTTGCTCCCTCTTGTCCTTGGCCTTAGTTTTTAGCTCGGATTTACCAAGCTCTATCAATCTACAATAAGATAAATTGGTTATTACTGTAACTCATGTCCGATCTACATCTTTTTATGTCTTTTGACAGAATTTTGCTAACTTGGCATAGCAAATTTAAAGCTTTATTATAACTAACTATAATATTTTCAGCCTAACAATATGTAATGTAATAATAATATTCAGTGAATTATAAGTTCTGATTTTCATTCCATTGATGATATTAAAAAAAGCCTGAGGATTGAGTACCAATTATTGACATTGCTGAGTTTAATTGTGGAGATTAATTTGGATAATGACGGCCTCGTTGGCCAAGTAGTTGCTAACGTAACTGTTGAGCGAGATGTCCTGGATTTGATCCCCGTGGCAGCTACTATTGAATTTTTCAAACTCGAAACTCCTAGTGGTAGCTCGGGGCCTAGAATTGTGTTCGGTGTGTGACAATAGTCTCACCTCCTATTACATAGTGGGATATAAACATAACTGGGTGAAACGTGGGGGAATACTTCACGTCTCGACCTACCTCCTTCCGGGAGACATAGACGTGATGTTCCATTGTTATGTTATAGAAGAATTTTTATAAAAACATTTGTTAGAAGTAAGAAAATAAGTACATACCGATTAAAGTATTCCTCGTCGAGTTTAGATTTTGGTCTAATTGATGTCAGCATTCGCCACTCGATGGGAACTGCACATAGCTCTTCAAACTTTAGTCCTCTCATTTCAACAGGTACCGGATCCATGAAAGTGAAATGTTTCTCCTCATAACCTCGTATTCCCAATTTTTCATAGCCCCGAAGCTCCTTACGCGACGTTTTTGTTTTATGGTCCTCGGGTTTATCTTTTATTTTGATGTCCTCGGCCCTTACCTATAATTTATTGTTATCACTTTGGCAATTTATTGCACATGTTATCTAATTTACCTTTTTGTACCTACTATGCATTTAAAAGTTACCTTTTC
>DWMF01000183.1:0-17395 GCA_018244815.1 Parelbella polyzona | reverse complement strand
GACTCGTAATTGTGTTCCGGCGGTGTCGAAGGGCGGTCTGGAGTGAACTTCAAGGTCAAGGAATTGGTCGCTCTAATTCCCAACACGCGATCTCTTCATCATCTGACTCGTGTTGTTTTGCTTCAGGGGTTAATGTCCCTTAATATACATATTCCTAATATACGGCTAACGTGATTACCACAGCCAATGGTTTCGTAAGAAACTTTTTTGTATGATGATATACGCGAATGAACCTCAGAAATAGATTACGACAATGATAGTGAAATACCTTAGTTTGGAAGATTTTTTATATTAAGTAAAAAATTGAATATCTTAAATAGTTATTTCAAACACTCGAACGAGATGCGCTATATATTATAGCATCCGCCTTTATCCAGTTTTTCATACATATTGATGAATGCAGAAAAGGTGCTACCTCGCAGGCCTTTTAAGGCGTTGAAATAAATTAGTCGTTTGTTACTTGTCAATGGTTTAATTAATTTAGATTTTACGCCCCACCTCGATTGTACCGCGTGAGAAACGGGTACGAGAACATGTATGGAGTATAGGTAGCTAAATATTTAAATTCATTGTTTGAATATTTTTAAACTTACCTTTAGCGAATATAGTTGGTAAATGATATAGGTATGTTTTGCTCGCAGCAACAGAAACGATTTACCTATTTCTATTAGTAAGTAATTGCTATAGAAATTAATGTTTTTTAGTCTAAAGATTGTGTTAGCAAGTCAAAATAATAAAAAAAAGCCTCCCAGAGGTAATCTCAATCTGTCAAAGGAGCGACACGTCCGTGAGTTCAGGTAGAACAAATTTAAACTATTACTCACCACAGTCATACAAATACTAACATGACTAACGTAAATCAACATTCCTATTCCTACACAGGCTATATCAATCAATATAAACCGTGCCGATAACTAAAGCTGTCTTACTAACTGTACAACAAACACCAGTAACCCTCGTACAGAACTATTCGATATTGGTTATAAATATCAAAGCGCGATGGCAACATTTTGCCATACATAAATGTAACCTGTACATTTGATTTAATAACTCCTTAGAACCGCTCAAATAAAAAATATACCATATTTACTACTAACATTTCTACTTATTTATAGGAACTGTTCCTTTAAATCATTGTGAAAAAGATATGAATATTTTAATATCGTCGGTATTATATAGCTCTCTTCAGAGAGCAGAGAGTATTTCTTGACTCTTTCCTATATCCGATATTCATTACATTCTTCCAGTTACTCTCCGACCCTAACATTTATCGTAGCTCGCCGCCATAGCTCGCAATAATGGCGCTTAATGAGCGTTTAAGACGCCGCGAGAGCCTGACTGTTTTATCGTTCTAATTAAGTTCCATTAATCGATAGATCTCGTGTTCAGATATAAGTAAATTTAATGTTTGTTTTATCTCACTATTTCGAATCGCCAAATAATCGAATGTATCTAGGTTAGTTCAATTCTGGCGAATATTATATGACTGTACATGTGTTTTGGTAGCTACATGACCACAAAAAGATAATGTCAGTGTTAAGCCTTCGTCGCCGTTGCGATAGAGAAAGGCATACATACTGTAAAGCTGAAATGCGGGCGCGGTCAGATGTTAGTTGTGTGACCGTACTTGGTAATGGTTTAAATGTTTCTTTGCATTGCGAGTTAAATAATGGTCATGGATTTTTTTAACTGTAGATAATACTCTTCTCTTAGCAAATCATTAAAATATGATTCGTAACATCACGCCTGTATCTCCCCTAAGTGTAAGGTAGAGGAGTGTATTTTTGCCATGTTTCACCAGTTACGTTCTACATTCTATTATGTGGCGAGCAATTGCTGTACACCGGGCACAAATGCAGACTGAGCTACTGCTAGGAATTTCCAGTTAGAAAAACCCTTTCCTGTCAGAACTCTTTGCAGTCCCGATACTCATTACACACTAACTGTTACTCTCTGACTTCGCCATTTATCGCCTCGCCGCCACAGCTCGCCATGATGCTGTTTAACGAGCGTTTAAGACGCCGCCAGCGAGCCTCCGATTGTTTTATCACTGTAATTAACCATCGCCGATTTATAGATATCGTTCACTTTATTGTAAAGTGTTGTGCGATTGTTTTTTTTTATTATTCCTTTAAAAAAGTAATCTCACGCCTGTAATCCCAGAAGGGGTAGGCAGGGAAGTGTAGTACACTTCCACGTTTCACCGTTTTGTGTTTTTGCTTTACATTCATGATATCCTGATTGCATAGATAACATTCGACTGGCTCTTTATTCCAGTAGTTAGGGAATCTGACTACTAGCTGGGTGTTGTGGGTTCGGTGCCCACCCAGGATAAATATTTGCATGATATCAACGGGTATTTCTTCTGTAACTATGTCGAGTATCAAAATATCTATCTATATATGTATATATACACATATTATGGAGTTTAGTAGCTATTTGAAAAGCATAACACTGGTTCAGCTTTTCTAAGCATCAGAAAGCTACTCTTTAAAATTAATCTGTGAAACTAATTTATTTTTTTGATCAGTTAATTTGTAACTACCAAGTCTTATTAATAACTAACGTAGATTTGGCGTTGTTTTCTTCCTACCATCTGGCTGTATCTTCCTACTTCCTATAGGTAAGTTTGCCACCGGTGATAGGCAGTACTCGTTTGGTACTCTTCATAAAAATGCTTTTAATTTTAGATATGTACTCATAAATTCTTACAAAGTCGTCGTCTTTATACATAATCTTTCATGCTACAAGTTGATACTTGTTATAAATTGATATGTACGCGGAAATGTTATGGCAGAATGAACACTGGTGTTGTAAATTGGATCCCTCGGATATTTATCGCTTCAGTCGATGCAAAATCAGCTCACACCCTCCCAACACGGTGATGTGAACATGCATCAGAATGAGAAACGGCGTCGCAGTAATAATCTAAGGCGTATAAAGTAAACCTTCTCCATTCTCTTTGAGGTTGATCTCTTGTTGATGTTGACGTTGGCCATAGTCTAGTGACTTAGAATTCCTTCCTCTATTTCAGAGGAACTGACCTCAAGTCTTAGCGTAAACTTGTTTAAAGAAAACGTGCGTTTTATGATTAAATAACGTAATGCTTGTAATTAATATTCGAACGATTACTCGGATTTTCAAGTTTGAAAAATCAAATAATACTTTGCCCCACCCGGACATCTAACCCTGGACCTTTCCTTTAGCAGTCGCGTTTGTCAACATTAGACCGACGAGGCAATTCAAAATTCAACATCAGTTGCTGTAACGGTGAACGAAAATATCGTAAGTAAACCCGCATAATAATTATGAGAGGTTGGTAAAAAGGCACCAAACGCTTGGCGGAACTAGTACAAAACTCTTAAAAGGTTTACTTCCTTAACTCATATGGTTTGTAATATCTCCATTATTTCGACACTGGTATATTAATGAAAATTATACTGTATCCAACTTTATATGCGAAATATGTGGCAACATATTAAAGGGATAGGACACCTTTTAAAATTAGCTTCCGTTACAAGAATTTTTGAAATAAGAGAGGACTTCTTGCCGCAATTATTAAATAAATATTCTTATAATTATTTATAAGTCTTTTAACACGCAACTATATAGTTTTTATAAAACAACACATTTGCTCTATACGTATTCAATTATGCCTACCCCTTCGGGGATTACGGGCGTGATGTTCCGTTTTTTTTGTTACGTATGTTTAATTCTGCCACGACAATATAGGTCGTATGCCGTATTTCTTCCGCTTGCATCTTCATCATGTTTCATTCACAGTAGTTGTTAAAACTACGTAGTTAGCGTCGTCAGTAGAATGAAGACCGCCTTAGAAACCTTATTAGCGCTTAAAACACCATAGTCCGTATAGTGGGGCAGGAATGTGCATGCTACGAAAACACTGATTTATTAGCCCTCCGAGGCGTCTGGCGCTCATAAAAATTTACCAGCAGTGGCAACAACGTAACCCTAATTATCAACTACATGTCACCCATACAAACACATATATCACTGAACCAGAAAATAACTTTAACCACATTTATTTATAAAGCGTCGTATAAAACAGTAGTAACCGAACAAAATATCAATTGGGGCGGTGTAGTTTTTTATACACTACTCTGTAAAACATCGGTCTTGCGTGTGCAAGTGCCTTATGTGAGTTTGGCACGCGAGGTACTGGCGGACGGAAAAGTGATTAGTGGCGCTTGATCCCTTTCTCTTTGCGAGAACATAATAATATTTTAGTTCAAGCCTTTCGAGTTGTGCTTTTCGTTACGCACGTGTCGTTGTATACGTACGTATGTTGTATTCAGTTGGAGTTATTTATTGGGCATTTAAATTACACTTTATTTTTAGGCTTTCAATTAAATAATATTTGTTCATAATGTCGTTTATACAGATAATGTTAGAGGTGTATTGATAAATATATTTAACATTTCCATTATTTTCCGTACCACAGAATTTGTGATAATGTGAATAATATAATTCGAATAGTGCTTTTAGTATTTTAAATAATTTTCGTTGCGAACCGACATTTATTCAATCGCTTCTATTAATTCTAAAAAACAGCTAGTGATGGTTCGCATTCTTTACATATAGCGTTAGAAAACACATATATCTTATAGATATTGAATCTTAAGTTAACTTAAGTTCAATGTATTGCCACAGTTAGTAGTTTAGACAACTGTAAGCTACAAATTCATTATCTTGTGAAGAATGCACCGCCCAACGGCACAAACACTGGTACTGACGGTGTTTATATGTAAGTTTACATAGAATATTCCGCTACGATTAATCAACCAAAATGTAAAAAATATTACTTCATTTGTAATATTTTACTTCCTTATCTTATCTCAGCATATCAAATCATTGAGCGCGGTGTAGTTGCGCGCATTAACAAAACCACTTGTCTTCCGACCAGTACCCAACCCTTTTATGTTATTTTTAAAGGCAACGCCACAACGAATGATCGAATGGTCTGAATCCATGTTATACATTCAAAGTTATCCATCTCTCAGTGTAGCAATTTGTTAACTATTCCAGCGCCGCTGCTCGCCCCGTATTGAAGTTTCATGGCCCTTGTCACGTGAGGTATGCTACAAATTAAGTTATTAAAGCTTGAATTGTGAATTTATTACGCCCGTTAAAATCAAAGGACAGGGTAGGGTGCGCGGCCCGCGTCGTGCGGTCATTGCGATTTAAGCTTTGTATTTGATGCCGGTGACGTGCACAGGTGGTAGGCACATAAGAATAGTAAGTAATGATAGATATAGCTTTCTAATTTCACTTAGAAATGTAAAATATTTTGTTGGATTAGAAGCATGCCTGAAGGTAAGGAAATGTTCAAGTTGTTGAAGTTCGGAGCTTATACAGATATACCTACAGAAAATCAAGCATAGTTAAGTATTAGAATAACCTATTCGTAATATGTAAAGATTATTAAATAAATAATGGTGAGAGCTCACAGATTGGTAATACAAAAGCTACCGGCTAATAAAGAAGTGAGCAATGTTTGGCTTCTAATATACTCAGTAACTTCTGTAAACTTAGTGAAGAAGAATCGCTAACGCAAGCCGCTGCGGCCAGCCGCTGGCAGGAGTCTCAAGTAATGGTGCCAAGTGATTGCTACGTTAAGTTTGATATACGCTGCTGTTGATAAGATTTGCTGAAGGAAATTTCGAAGTACACTGCTTGATTACTGCCCTCGTGGCCAGAACTATATTTAGCGGGTAAAATTGTAAATGAACAGCAACGGAAGTTCCCTGAGCAATTGTGTAGCATAATTTACTAACTTAAAATCACGGCTTTGCTTGCGTGTGTAAGGCGGTATTGTAATGAAAATAAATAAAGGCGGATTTGTTATTAATGAACGTAAATAGAATTAAATAAAGTGGTGCTGTAAATTAAAATAATTATTAAACAACGTTGTAGTGTAATAATATTATAGGGAATTCGTATATATTACATTTTTATTGATTTTGACATAAATAAGCTATGGCGCTTTTAACCCGTCCAACTAAGTTTAATCTTATGATTACAGCAACTCCTTGCTTTGCAGCCATGAATTAATTTTATACGAAATATATGTGCATAAGTCTGATTGTCTTAAACACCTAGTTTAGTACAAAAAGCTTATACCGAGAACCGTTAGCTTAGTTCATCATTAAGAAATCAACTCCGAACATTTACACCAGAAAACGATTCAAAGTATATATTACTGGTCAAGCCTTAGAATTTCCGAATATGTACCTATATTTGGAATTTACTCACTCTTAAAATATTTAAAAAGCGATCTCGCCTCACAATTAGGACACAATTCGACTACAGCATTTCTAAATCTGCCGTTTTATTAACGGAATCTTGCGATAAATGTTAAACCTCTTAACCGTGTGTGTTGAGCGAAACACCTTCCAATTTACACATTGCGTCCGCGAGCTAACGAGCTGGAGTGTAGCTAACGGTAGAGCCGGCACGGTAAGGGACAGCGAGTATCTTTAGGTCTTTAAAATAATCCCGCACAGTATCCATTGAGGCGACTGGTCTAAACATGGAAACTATTGAGTCGCGATATGTGAGTTTTAGAGAAATTATACACAGAAAATAAGGAGTATCGTTGAGTCTTTAAAATAAACCGGCACATAGAATCCGTTGAGTTGATTTTTTGGAATATTGAAGCTATTGAATCCTATATCCAGTAGCGTACGGGAGTAGACTGATGATGATGACGATATGAATTTTGGAGGAATTGTACACAGAAAATAGGATCTGACGAAGTGTTACAGCGAGAAAGTGTTTTTGGAGTTTCGAGAGTTTCTAGGATTTATGTAACGTAGCAAATTCTAGGCATTGTTGGTGAGGCTTGTGCGTATGCAATAAATTGTTTTTTTTTTTATATGTACCCGGTAATTTGAGCAGTTTTTGTAGGTAGGTATATAGTGGTAGATACGTCGTGGTAAATAAAAGTCGAAAACAAGGTAATAGTAAAAAACTAAAACACGAACTGTAGATAATGTTCATGTAATAAAAAGTTGATATAAAAAAGGACAATGTAATTTTTATGCTTTATGTAATGTAAAAAGATTGTGTAAAAAGAAGACAAGATCAGTCTGTTACGTTTCTCAAACTAGAAGTTTTTCACGGGTTCCAATTTGGACCTTCGCTGTCAAAGACGGGAATCGCTAAAGCCAAAGTTGCAAGAGTGAGACTGGTTGCTCAAAAGCGGTACGGGAGAACAGTCGGATGTACCTACGATTATATGTAGGTATATATTTTTTTATTATTATTGAATATATCCTAATTTACTGTAATCAATTAATTAAAATTCTTAGTTCCATTAATTACCTCGTAACATATGCGAATTTGATAGTAATAATAAATTGTGTGATAATTTTGGAACATTAGGCTGTATGAAGTGATAAATGAAATAACCGCGTCGGCTAGGCTGCCGGGCGTGCAAGGGCAATGCATCTTAAAAATATATTTTTAAAATTATAAAACCCTTAAGACACATGACTAATTCATTGGCAAAACTACATTATAGTTATCTTTTTCTGCAATAAACGTTCATACTGTGACAACTTGATAAATGGTGTACACCGTTTCATACATTATTAATAGGCAACGCAATCTGTATAGCATGTCTCTCATACAGATATCCAACGTCTTTATCGTTCTATTTCAAATCGATTAATTGCGTTTTTGTTGCTCCACGTTTTATACTTAATTTTCTCGTGAGACTTATATATGGACATTATTAAGCAATTAATCTTAGTAGTCACAACGTATTATGTCACTTGTTGATACCGTTTAACTTGCCGCCGACAGGTCTTTAAAAGTTTTAAATATCGCCAATGGAATACTTTACGCTTTAAATATAAAGATACATCCGTTAATTGAAGGAGGTGTCGAAATAAAAATAAGATTCATTTAATTAGCGGTCTACATTTTTTAATTAATCTCGGTCGGACCTTCATAAATAAAGGCGGGTTACATGTCAATACTCTATTAAATTAAAAGAAAAATGCAATTTAACACCACAACAGAATGTCGTGTTGTGCCAACATAACGCGGCGCGGGGTTTTAAAAAAGTAATTATTTTTATTTAATTTTATTTATTGGGATCGTTGCACGCGAGATCCGAAGCCTCTCACGGCGGGAGCCGCCAAACCTGTTACGGCGACCGACAGCCCAGCGACAAAAGCGACCAGGATAAAGATGTGTCCTCATAAACTTTAATGGTATTGGCGAAATATTGCACGCAAGCACAAATTGATTTTCGCATGTCAATTATTCAACTATGAACCGCAAGAATCAATTCAGGTAGCCCAAATACCTGAATCGGTGTCAAATCTAACCTGTTGAGGATTAGTTCACATGGCTGTTGATGTTGATTTATTTTGTGTGTTTCCTCTTTTTTTGAAATCGCCTCAGGTTTGTATTTGGGTACAGTTTTAGCTGATGAAAACTGAAATATAGCCTAGGATCACGCGTGCCTAGAAATTGCCTAATCACTCTTGTGTAAAAAAACACCAGGGTGTACGAATTGTGAAAAATGGATGTCGGCATGAGTTTTCATTTTTTGTCAAACTGCAGCAGAAACCGAACGCTTTTTGCTGTTCCAGGGAATGCGTACGAGGCATGGATGGTAGCCTGCGGTACGTCCAGACGCCTGATGGTAGAGAGAAGTGGGAAGAATTAAGTTGTAAAGCTTCTTTGTACACTCTTCAAAACGTATCAAATGGAAAAGTGTAAGACGGCAAATCGGGGTTGGTGCTTAAGAATGCGCAATTTGTAAACTGTGAGGTTGTCTTACTATCCTCTGGATAGCACCCTGTTTATTATGAACTGTTAATGACTAAGACTGGAAACAAGTCAAAATTTCATCAATGCGTTCAAATGTAAGCATAAGAGACTTAAATATAACCTTGCAGTTGGATCTTTTTTAATAAAATTATTATCATGGTAGAAAGCAATCAATCGTTTTCATTGCCTCTCTGATCACAAATTTTATCATTAGAGTAGATAGTCGTCTGAGAAACAGAGAATTTAATCAAAGACTTAGAAATGATTGTGATAAAACACTCTACATAAGTGATTCTTCCAAACATCTAATAACTTATACTTTCACCAATCCTATGACGCAGCCTAACCGGAGAAATATACAGAACCAATCGCATGAATAAACATATTTTAAACAGAGATCTGAGTTTAATTGCGACAAGTTTTTAAATGTCTGTCAAATGTGCCTTATTTTTTTGGATATGGATAGCATTTTTGAAATGACAATCCGAAGCCGTCTGACGGGATGTGGTGATCTGGATCTGAGACCATGCCTGGCTGATATTATTAATACGAACTCGCAAATAATATTGTGGAATTATTGAACAAATTTGAACATTTTGACATGTGTCATTCAGTGTTGCCAACGTAATATAATATTTTGCAACTTATGTATATATGTAAACCAAGATCTTGCTATTATTTCTTTGTTACAAAATTGCTGTAATAATAATATAAAAATATATTTGGTCGATGTCATGAAATGCCGGTTTTTTTTCGGAAAGTCCAGGTAAAACAGTGGCATAATGGTTCAGTGCGGATCACTCTGTGCTGCATTAACAATTAATGCAGTATTCCATATATACTTATTTACCATGAACCACACACACTGCAAACTATTACAAGCGTTTATAATACTCACTTTACGTGTATGAGAGAGATGAATGTAAAACGCCCGGTCAGTTAGGATACCTATAAATATATTTAACACTCGGAGCTCTTTGCTTAGCCCGTAGGTACAGCGTATTGCCTGAGGATTTACGTCCTCTATTAATTATCTTTTATTCTTTTAATAAACGAAATAATAAGTAACTGATTTGATTAAGTCTAGAGTAAATCAGAGAACAGTTTTTGGTAAACGGATTTCTTTTACGGTAATAAAAATGCCCTTAACCTTTGCTGAAAAAAAGCATTTAAAGGGAAATAAGTTCAATCAATTAAACTTTATTACACATTTGTTTCTCGGTGCTTATCATTGGTTAACGTTATATATTACTCATAGGTGTTGGTGACGCTAATATGCAGTGTTACCATCCTCACCTGGTTGCTTACTATATATCTGAATGTCTTATGTCTATACACTTTGTAGACGGGTACTTACTATTAAGGTTACGTATAAACCGTGCTTTTCTCGTCTTGTTCTATTTTCGAATTTAGAATCAGACTCGACAATTCAAGAACTAAACTATTTCTATTTAATGAAAGTTTAATAACAGTAATTGAAATAGAAAGAAACTAATTATTTCGCATATTATTCAATCTAATATTCAATGTGTGTAGCCACAACAATTACATATGTACATAATGAGAAAATAAAAGTAAAATTACGTAAATATTTATAGCAATATGAATGGAACGGGTATTAGCGGCCAGTCAAATTCTTGCGATCTCGTGAACGGGTTACAATATTAATTACGTACAAATAATTGTAACATGTATAGCGGGGTGTACTGAATCACGCCATAAGTTTTTACGGAAATAACAAACACGAACAGTACACGCACGGGTTAATTATAGAGGTCCATATAAATATCCGTATATTTTATATAATCATATTTTTAATCGCAATTTTTTTTGTTACAAGTAAAGAGTTTTTTGAAATACATGAATATCATTGTATCGGCCTTCGCCGTGAGCTCGCTGCAATCGGCAGGAGCTCATGAAGGACCTCGTCTAGGTCAGAAACTAGTTGAAGTATCCCGTTAAAACATACGGATTTAAAGCCGGTACATGTATAATCTTGTATACATGAGTAATATCTTTTATATTTTTATCTTTGATTAAATTATCTACCGGTTTGACTCACGTACGTTGTATGGTACAGCCTGATTATTTTTAGACCTAGTGGACGTCCTTCTTCATATGCTTCTCCAGATGAGAGATACTAAGTTAATTTAATTGTATATTTTTAATTGAGAATATTTAATAAATTAAATAAATGTTTTGTGCCTTTTTTAAGCGCAGTCTAGAATAGAATATGTGTTATATAACACGAAAAAGCATATCATGTGAGTAACGATAGTTACACATATTTGACACTCGTAACTTTCTGCCTACCTCATAAGGAAAAAACGCGACGACAGTACTAAAAGAAAAAATTCTATAGATATTGTATAGATTAAATTTAAGCTGACATTTACGATAAACATATCAGGCCATTGTTAACGATAAATTAATTTACGGTTACAAAACCAAAAATGTCAAAGAAACGAACGCGAAACAATGACTTGTAATAGAGATTTCACTGAAACTAGTACAATAAGGTTTGATATTAACAGTATTCGGTACATAGCTTTACAATTAAGTTTATCGCCGGCAAGAATTCTTGTTCTTTATTGTTCCATATCAAACTATGAGCGATAATGTTTTGTCCTTTTATTGTATAATCATTCCTTATTATTTCAAAAAAAAACTTAAGGTGATGTCTTGTTGTCGGGAGTACGAATTCCGCAAGAATATAATTTAAGACAAAGATACAAATTACACAGAATGGTTTTTCACTTCAGTTACAGTAACCTCACGCCTGTAATCCTCGAATGGGTAGGCAGAGGAGTGTAGTAAACTCCCACGTTCCACCAGATACGTTTAAGTCCCACGGAATAAGTGGTTAGCCTATTGCTATACACCGGGCACAGATCAAGACTCCGAATCACTACTAGAAATTGTAATTTAAAAAATCCAATAATAGGTCCCGAACCGGGATTTGAGAACAGGACCTCCCGATCGGCAGTCACGCTTGCAACCATCAATCAGGCAGTCCACTACAATTTAAAATTAAAATATCGTTTACCGTAGTGACATGGCCAGATAATCTGCACACCTGACTTTTACATCATGTACATACACTTTATCAGCAAAGTAGACTTGGCCGTTTAAGGGTTAATAAAAATATAGTAACCCTTAAACTGCTGCTAACCTTAACCCTCATGCTACTGCTATAATAATAATGATTAACCTCTTCTGATATAACTTCATATGATGTTGCATGTCTTATTTATTGATGGTGCTGAAGAACTCCACAAATCCTCCATTTAAATTCTCCATTAAGTCCACGCTATGTTTACAATACATGGTTTTATGTTAACGAAAACGGTGTGAAAAGTATATTAAAGTATTTCACACATCGTTTAGCTGCCTTATAGTTACTTGTCGTTGGTAAGACACATTGATTACGTTGAATACAATTAATGGAATAATTAAATTAGCTGAATTCGGTAACCTAAATCTTTATGTAAGCACGTTGATAAAACAATTGATCTGTGTTATCGTGGATTTAGTTTGTACAAGGTCGGTTAGGAAACGTGATTTTATTACAGTTTCATATTTCTATGGATCTTGCGTTAAATTAAAGGGTATAGGAATATACCAGTCGTGTTAATAATAGATCGTACCAATATAATAATTTAAACAGAGTTATTTAGTGAAATAGTTATTTACTAGATTATTTCACCATGCCAGGTTCTTTACCAGGTATGCAGAGATCACCGAACGTCAAATATCTCTTTTCTTAAAGGCCTGCCATGCTTTTACATTCATCACTCTCTTTATTCGTACATGTATGTATGAATTTGTATGACGATGTCGTGTAATGCTTTCACAGTCATTAGACCCCGTAAGGTTGAGTACAACCTAAATGTTAACAAGCACAAAGCAGTAGATACTTATTTGACATCAACGGGTAAAATATTACTATACATGAATGTGAGGCATATATTAAATTTCCAATCTTGATAGCCCGAGCAAAGTTCGCATTAAATTTATTAGAAATCCATTGTATAGCTTTGTCATAAAGCTTATAAACCATTTCAAGGTACATACATCATTAGATCTTTTTGCGAGTATAAACTCCGCATGTGACTAGCAGAACATGTTTAAGGACTCGACTAAACACACGCAGAGTGTATCGCTTCAACATAGCGGTAACCGCGCAGAATTATAATTGAAACCTCAAACTAGATAATCGTTATGAAAATATTCTTAACAATTCATCGTCTAAACGTTGCCCGATAACTTTTATCGAGATTGGCATTAGGCTCATCCCTTATTTCACAGAATTTTTAACATAATAGACGTAACATGTTATACTACACTCCCTTGCGTACCCCTTCGAAGAAATAAAGGCGTGAGAGTAAATAAAATGTAAAAATGAGTTTTTCTTACCTGTTCTAATCTTACAACATCAGCCCGTCATTGGCCTCTGCTGTACATAAGCCTCTCTAATAGCCACCACTAGGCTCTAATCTTTATAGGAAGTTATTAATAAAATGAATCAAACTAACAACCAACAACGACAAACAAACAAACAAGTAAATATATTGGATATCGTCGATTTTGACTTATCATACCCGCGGCATCAGAAGCGGGGCTTAGCTCAAGTATTGCGAGTGAATAATGATTGTGCGATGTACCGAAGCCGCCAGCTACAGAGGTTCCCTGAGTACGAGCAGGCACTACAATTTAAAACCAGGAGTAAGAAATAAAAATTAGTAACTTGTATTATTTCATCTGCAACTAAAGATCAAGAGCACTCGTGTGAATTCATTTTTAATAAGAGATAGATGTACTTGTGTGTACATACATACATCTTCTTCATCAGCCTATTTCCGTCCTCTGTTGGACATAGACCTCTCCATTAGCATGGAGCTAACCTCCATCTTTTGCTCTTCGTATCGAATCGCTGCCAGCCACTATGCGTATATCGTGTCATGTGTAATGTATACCTAATATATTCAATCAATAAATATTTATCTGTATATTTATATTTGTAACTATATATTTATCTATGTTATTTACAGCACTGCAATCTATGTATAACATTCTCTAGCAAATGGCAATCCCTGTCGTTTCAAAATTGAGCGGTTAAGATCCATCTGTTGATCTGATGGTGACCATCATGCATCGTCCATTCCGCGATACTTCGCACATCCACGTGCTCCGCTGAGCACACATTACCGATCCGCCACGCGCGACGAGCCGCCAATAACACTATTACACCAATTACTGTAATATCCCCCGCATATAAATTTTAATTAGATTTTTTGTTATATCCTCCTGGACTGGACTCGGTCTGTAAATTGAAAAGTATGACGCGCTGATGTTCATATCGCCTACCTTTATGTTCAATAGTTATTCTTCTTATGTGAGAGTTAGTTACTTATTGACGTTACTCGTTAGGAGCAATTATTTCTTAAGATTATACGAGCATGTCTATCGTTTATTGTAGTTATCATTTATAATTTACAATAAATATATGTATAACAATATTTCTGTCCCTCTATGTTTGACGGTGTGAATGTGTGTTTGTTAGTTACGATTATTTGGCATTGTTTTAAAAAAGAAAGAACGTTTGCTGCCCTTGGTAGGAACTTTTCTGATAGTATATGATTTCTATAGAAACAGTCCACCATACTCGTAGATCTTGAGCTTTAGGAATATTATATTAAAAACGATCTTGTAAGGTTTTTATGGAGCACTCAAGTTTAAATTTCAAAAGAGGGAATGCCACAAAGTTTTAAGTACAAGCGCACACTTGATGGCTTTGTAATAATCTGTAATTCAGGTCATAAAACTTAGCGACAACTTCTAACAAGTTTCAATTAAAATTACAAATAGCTTGTTATAATTTCACAAAACCTGTTTAATTATAATTGGATATTTTTTCGCATTTCTTTCCATGTTATACGAGTAAATAATTATTTTAATTGTAAGTTTGATTTCAAATAGGATTGAAGTCATTAACTCCTTAGAAGAGTAGGTTAAAATGCCTCACCTCCAAGTGGCAAGGACGGATTGTTCTGCGGAGGTCGTCGCCCACTACGCCCATGCAACTAACTCCAACTTTACATGCTACTTAGGTCATTGCAGTGCAATACTTTTGGGTGGTCAACTCATGGCTGCTAATCCCCCGCTGGGGTAAGTTTAGAACCCCTGTGTGGGGCAAATACGAGCAACCTATTTTGCCTTTTTTTCTTACAAAATACTTACAGTGCTCTCATACAAATTTGTACCAATACGTTTGAGAGGTGTAGTTGAAGTTATAAATCTAGGATTATTTCGTGGCCTTTCTAATTTTCTCTTAACTTTACTTTAATCGATACACTAATTAGCATAATGAGTCAATGAATTATAATAATAATTTGTCTCAGCGTGCTTTAGACAACAAAATGTCAGAAGGGAATCGACGAGTTTATATTCGACGTAATAATATCAAATAATCTTATCCTTCTTTGCTGCTCTTCTTTAAAATATGTTTGAAATAGGAACATTCAATTATACGCGGTGTCAAGCACACACGACCTACATTGCCGACGTTTTGTAACGGATTGGCCAATTTGCCCCCGATTCTGTGGCAGACATCGAAATAAATAACTCAATTCGAGGCGCAGCTTTTCAACGCGTTCTGTTCGCAGTACACCCCAGGCTTCACACGTCCACCGAAGGCTGAAAACACTGGGACGAGCGGCGTCACTGACGCTGATTCACGTGTCTTTTCATTCGTAATTACGCCCGTCTGGACCGAAAAGAACGGGCTGGGGATAGGGTAGAAATAAACTTAGGAAAAAATGTCGACACACGCCACAAAAAAAAATTTCGTTTCAATAATAATTACAGAAAACAACTTCTTTTTTTACAGTTGTAGTGTATTTATATTATTATATTATTTTAGTACCGTATATTATTTATTAACAGTTTACTGAAATTAAAGTTATATGAATATAATAACAATAATAATTAAACTTTATACACCCAAAGATTGCTGATTATATCTTGCAATAACATCTTTCTTAAGAACCCAACTTCCACTATAGCAGTTTTCACAAATAAAATTAATTTGACACAAAGTGGTTATTTGGGACATACAATGTCCTTTAAAATACTCTTTTTATTTCATAATGGGTTATTTCTACGCATGGAAGTTAAATAAATTATCGTTAAATATTTAGATTTTTTTAATATATACGTTGATTTTATCGTGTTGTGTGAATATATTTTGTGGTCTAAGATTTGTAAATCATATGATGATTTTTTTTATATATGAAAACGTCATACGTTTTGTAAGGAGGTTATTCTATATATGTACGTACGTTTCGCCTCTTTCTAAAATCTATTAAATTATATTTTTTCCATCTTTCTTGGTATATCAAGAATTTGAAAACTGCCATCTCTTCTCTAAGTTATGGAACCGTATCTCGTACGAGCCCTTACATTACCCACTCCAAGGTTAAAACGGTATCTTTCCCAAAATTGCCACCTCCGAGCCGACGAATGAAGAGAAAGTGCCCGATAGGACCCTTTACAAACTCGCTTTTTTTCTTACAATTACAGAAAAAAGAGCCATTTGGACGGGACAAAGATGCTTTTGAATTTTATTCGACTGAATATGGCGTTATATCTAATGGAACACGATGGGTACAGTTGGGATATACGATGCGTTTTTCTAGAAGCCTTTTTGGTCCACGTAGTTGGAAAATCGAAATTATTAAGTCCGTGTATAAGTTTTTATGTGAATATATGTAAATTCATCGATAAAATGTTAAGTCTGTAAGCATTATACACATCTACAAATACAACACACAAGTTTTACACAATTATATACATTTTATTTAATAAATCACATGAGGTACCATTATTCCTCACAAATGTGCAATCGTTGGGGTCATTTAGGACTGTAACCTCTACTATAAGGTCTTTTAAAATGTACGTAATACTTGCCTTTATTTTTATGATCTGTACCAAAAGTAACTCGCATTTCTGAGATTAAAATGGCTGATTTTGTAAATGTCCAAAGTGGCGAGGATTTTTTTGGCGTAAAAATTTTTCATTTCCACATACATACATACATATCTACACGAATCTTTTCATCTCTTGTATGAAATCGAATTAGTTATTTACCTACGCTGTTATTATAATTGATTTACTCTTAGGAATACTTGGTTTAGCCGCGATATATGTATATTTTCAAGAAGCAAAAAGAAATACAGGCTAAGCTTAAGATTACGTTTTAGAAGTACAGGGTGATCTACCTAGATTACGTCTTATTCTTCAACCAAAGGGTTGACGAAAGATGAGAGTATCGTTCTTCTAAGCAAAAGTTTCTTCTCATTATGTATGATAAGGCAAAGACCTAATCTGCCACGGTGGTTCAATATTGGTTGGCAGTTTTCTTCGTTTTAGGGCTAATAAAATTTAATGGCACCATATTTTGTTTTTTTTTTGTAGATTAAGATGTCGCTTTTTTAATGTGGCAGCTCCTTCCATTTGACGAACAGGCTCAATGCAAATACCGTTGTACAGCAGCAATAATATCACTGTTACCTTCGGAAGCCTTTTAAAT
>DWMF01000182.1:0-17425 GCA_018244815.1 Parelbella polyzona | reverse complement strand
GACTGAATAAAAAAATAGTTTTTTCTTCTTTAAACGCGGATACAGTCGCGGGTCGAAATGGACGGCCAATTATTTTTCCACTCCATCACCGGCCGATCGCCTGTCGCTCAGCCGTTACACGTAATAATAATAATAATAATTTACAATAGAGCTCTAAAGCCTTCGTTTTATAACCTCTTTTTATAGCCCCTAGTGGCGTAGTATGTGTTTTCAACGTCCGACATAATGTTTTAATAATTCAGGTCAATCGGCGTCAATTCCATTGAAGTATTCGTTTAAGTAATTGATAATTAAAAATTTAATAAGAATTTATCTAAATTAATAATCTTTATAAGTATACTGTATAATGTAATTATATATAAAATCTGTATAGTTTATGTAATTATACATATTATGTTCAGACCCTAATAGATATAATCATTTAGTAGTGGAAATCTTAAATAAACCTTTTTTTAAAATTGCGCGCACGGAGGAATGTCAGAATCGTAACTTAGCTAAAGTTTATAGAGCAAACGAGCGCAGAACGCTAAACTGGATATACGATTAAGAATTTTTTTGTATTTGTAACAAATATATTAGATAACTATAATAACTATAATAGCACATTATGTACGGTCATACTGTTAACATCAGTATCATCATCATTATTAGCTTTTCTACGTCCACTGCTGGACATGAGCCTTCCTTAAAACGATTTAGGCCAAAATCTCAATACTGTTAACTTTCAACGTAAAATAGCATGTGATCAAACTGTAGCATAGAATACGAATGTATGATAGATGTACACTCTCTGGCAAAAAATCTTTGACACTAAAAAAAAATGTATCACCATCCAATGTCGACCACTACTGGATCACGAGTCAAATATAAATGAAACAGAGATATTAATATTTCAGTTTTATGGACTTGTCTCGTCTGTGTGAATTCGCTATGTTAATGTCAGTGCCACGCGACCCGTCAATGGAATATATTAACCTATGAGCCGGGAGAGTCCTAACATTAAACTTTTAACGACGCGAGGGATGATCGGAAAATGGAGTTTAATATGCTAATGGAATTAAAGATAATCTATATTAATACGTTTCCATAAAGTAATTGTACCTACGTGAGTTATATATATCACGCCTGTAACTCCCCGGAGAAGTAGGCAGAAGAGTGCGCTATGGACATTTTATTATATGTGTACATATTACCTATTGTACATTAATAAGTTTCTTATAAGTAATTCTATATTTATTTTATGTATATGAATAACTTTCTAAAATATATTAAATAACATCACGCCTGTAATCCCAGACGTAGGTAGAGATGTGTAAGCAAGTACACTCCCCCGTTTCACCAGTTACGCTCTATGTCCCACTATGTAATAAACGCTATGGAATAGACGGTGAGATTATTGCTACACTCCGGGCACAGACCGATACTCCGATCTACTGGTAAAAACTTTATGTTGGAAAAATCCAATATTATACGCCCGGGGTATCGAACCCAGGAACTCTCGGACATCAGTCGCACTTACAACAACTCGACCAAGGAGACGGACAGACTAATTAATAATAATGAGTATCTAAAGAATTGAACAATATGGGCACCAAAAGCCCAGCAGCAGGTGTCTGTCTGATGATCCTTTGTACTATCATAATGTCATCCGCAAGCCGCCGGCCGCACAAAGTCCACCGGCCGTAGTAAACGTTATCTAATCTTATTAACTTCAAAATATCACGATGAGGGCCAGAGGCAAACGACATTTACTTTACTAATAGCTCCATTGAGGTAAATGTATTTAAGTACTATACAATTAATATATAATTGCGTTTTGTACTGGAGAATAGAAGGTACATTAATTTTAATAATGTTTTCTATAACCTTTAATTGTTTACGCCCATATATAAAATTAGAATCAGGGCAAAATAATTATGACGAGAAAACTGAACTTGTCAGGTGATAATTATTATTATTATGTGGCATTATTTCTGAATGAATTAGTTCAGTCACACTCCGTGTCCTTTTCAGTCCTATTTCAATCTGATCTTTTAAATACATTTTGATTTTTACACAATGAAGAGCTGAAGATCGAACTCAGTGGCGTGCTAATGGAGAGACCTATGTCCAGCAGTGGACGGAAGTAGGCTGATGATGATGATGATGACACACATTCATTAAATCCACGTATGTACTTAAGCGAGCTTTGTGGTACCAACAAATTGTAAGGTCATATTGATAGGATTGTAAATATCGAATTCAGCTTTTTGTTATCATCAAACATTTTTATCACTTCACTAATGAACGTGACTCTCTCTAAGTCGGACATGACTCTCCTATCAAAATGAGAACACTTCTTACTTTAGCCATGTTCGCATTAGTAGGTTCCACACGCCTTACAGAACATTCTAGAGAACTCTCGGGCGGGAAGACTTACACACGATATTTCGTACGTCACATTAAAAATGTATGTACATACATACATGTACAGATTGAAAGTTTTCGGGTAATCAAACTTGCGTCTGGAGTCTGGCACTATCTGGAATTAGTCACTATCCTATGTATGATTCCTCAATATTCATATGTGAGGCTTCGATTCAATTATACATCAAATTGAATATTCAATGACGCGTTCAGTCCTGTCTGTTTCGCGCCAAACACGATTGCATTTCGTATCGAGAATCTAACTATGCGACGTAATAATATTCCTTATGAGGTAAGCAAAGAGACCGAATGCATAATATCTCTACTCGTACAAAATTGACGAGGTTTTTTTTCTACATTTATCACTTCTCATACACGCACACTGCTTTCGTATGATTCTATTATTTCGTTTATAAGCTAATCAGTAGCAAATTACATATAAACTTATGATAAATAATAATAATAACAGTAATAATAGACCTATTTGTCATTCCACTGTTGGAATATGGGTCTCCTCCCATATTGAGAGGGTTAAGGTCATAGTCTGCCACGCTGGCCAAGTGTGGGTTGGCAGACTTCGCACGCCTTAGAATTTTTTTTATTTTTATTTTTTTCTAAGGTGCGCAGTTTTCTTTCACCATTAGCAAGTGATATTTAAACATAAAACGCACTTTTTGTAAAGAGGTGCGCGCCACGGATTTGAACTCAGTACCCCCGGAATGAGAGGCTGAACTCTTAACCGCTAGGCTACCACTGCTTTTATGTATGTAAAATATTTATTTATAAACTAATGATAAAAGTCGACATTGAGAAATAATGAGAAAAGACGCCAATGTACATTTGCACTCCAATAACAAATTCATACATTATTAACAGAAACAATTTAAAATATTTTTTCTTAACGAATAGGTACATTACAATAGGCGACCTTGACCCTTGTCACGCTGAGCTGAGACTCGTGTCCAATAGTGAAAGGGTTGATGATAAAGCGGGCAAGCCTGGTGTTTAATGAACATCGCTGGACTTAGGTTCCACCTGCAACCGCTGACATAATAGAAAGCTACATATTTATAATACATATGTACGTATATTACCTTTAAAATATATTAGTAACTCAAAAGAAGACGGATAGGATTGAAAAGGGTAATGTAGTTTCACCCTCTTCAACCCTAACAGGCTATAAAGTGTTATATGGAAAGTCGATACTGAATGTTTCTGGTATTTTCGTTCAAAGCGCTCCGGAGACAAGCGAAGTTTGTACAATCGTTGAAAATATTCTTAAATTCTTTCGTCTCCTATCTTCGAATATTGTACATTCTTTCTATGAAAATTTAATTATTACGTAACACCAGAAAATAAATCTACCTAAAGCCTCCGCGACATATAAAAATATATTCTAAGCTCTATTAAAAAAAAAATACATCTTAAAATATATCTAGATGATACATAATATGTATCATTATGTACAAATATACAGCAGTCTAGAGAGCGATCAACTACAGATCATTTTATCATATCTCATGCAGTTTGCATATGTACATCTGTATATGCACATATGAAGTAACCAAAAAGTCATCAGATATTCAAATGACTTTTAAATTGGAAGAAAGACCTACTTTTGTGAGGTCATAAACAAAATATGTAACCTTACTTAGGACCTCTTAACAAAACAATGTTCTCCTTGAAAGCTAATTAGGATGAGAACATTAATTAAACTATCTCGTTGCAAGAGTGTGTCGACGCAAATGTCGGATTATAATTGGAAAAGTTTTGAATTTCATATGTATTTACACGGTTTCATCTTTAAAATGTACATTTTACAGAATTAACCGAATCATATATAAACAAACATATTTCTAACGTTACCCGCATGAAATCATTATTATCAACTCTTTTATCGTCCACTGTTTAACATGGGTGTCCTTTCTAAATGAGAAGTGTTCAGTCATACATAGTTTGCCACGCTGACTCAGTGAGTTGCGTCTTCAAACGGTTTAAAACTATAGGAAAACCAGTATGACATAATGAGACCTAGATTAACAACAATATATGCCTTCTAAATTCGAATGTTTTTCTAAATTTCGCTTTGTGTAGATATCTCATCTAGTTGTCATAACGCAACCATTTTGTTCCCCTGTTTTTATCCGCTCAGCTAAAGAATGGAACACTCTACCAGCATCTATGTTTTTGGACATATATATATGTCTTAGTATTCTCAAAGCAAGGGTTAATAAGCTTTCCTAGGCATGTTTAGTTTCTCCAAGAAAGCATCTTTTATTTCCATTACACGGGATCGCAACCAAACGCTGGTTTATCATATAATAATACAATAGCCACTCACCAGACCATACTAATCCCGTGGTGTGGTACTGCTTGACGTAGGCCTGCAGGTCGGAGAGCAGCTGCACCCAGGCGCGGCACCAGTCCACGTGCCTCTTGTCCTTCTCCTTCCAGTCCTTCAGCACGCGGTTCGTGTAGAACTGGCCGGCGTCGTTCATCTCCTTCACGTACGGCGCGGGCGTGGGCGCGATGGCCACCCAACCCAGAGCCGGAATGCTCTCGGATATCGCCGAGAGGTGGTTGAAGTACTGCGAGGCGCGGTTTTTCTCGCGGAATTGTTGGATGGCGGAGATTTTGTTGCTGGTGGGGGTCAACAGCTGCGACTGCTCTGCGTCCGACGGCTTGCCCCTGGACGCTGCCAGCTGGATGTAACGGAGCTGAGCTCTGGTGAAGAAAAATAATAATCAACATCTTCACCAGCCAAATTATGCCCACTGCTGGACCCAGGCCTCCAATAATAAAGGATTTTTCGCCCAGAACCTCCACGCTGAGCATACTGGGAAAAAAAAAACCACGTATTGCATGTACCACGTGAACTAATTATTATTTAATTCAGAAAGAAAATGTATCGTTATATTTATATGTATATCTATAGGTACATAGTTTACCCGACGTCTCATTACCACAGCACAGGATCTGTCTGGTTGCGGATCAGAATGCCGTATGCAAAAAAAATAATGTTAAGTCGAGACATCAATAAGTAATATTATTATTGTAACGTTCCCTCCCACAGCGACAAGACACGAACTCCAATTTTTCTATTACAGCCCACGAACGAGACGAATGGTAATTTAATCCCTTTGTCCCTTCTTGACGTTCAGCTTTAATAAATACAAAGGACAAAAAACAAAGCGTCTCGTGTTCCCAATTAAGTGGTTGTATTGTATATCTTGTTTAATCTCGAGCTTTTCATAACGAAAGGTTCGTATTTGTAACTCTGTATCGTGTCGGTAATGTTGTCAATAATAATGATATCAAGACAATATCTCGGAAAATCACAAACGAGCATCCGATGGTGAATTAGACAGATCCCGTGTCAAGATAACCAGACGGCTCTTGAAGTAAACATATACATATATATCATACATATCTATCACATAAATATTCGTTCAGGGTGGGAGTCGAAGCCACAACATACATAAGTCTCAACGATCGGTTTAACTAACCATTTGAGCAAAAGGCCAATCAAAAATACTAGTAAAGGCCAGTCAATGAGCGATCCGTAGAGCTAAATGCCAATGTAGAGCGCGGTCGGCTGTGAGCACGTGTGACCGTGCCCGCGTATAGCAAACCCCACGAGCGCTGCCTTGCTCCGGCGGGCACGCTAAGCGGCCGCTAAGTCGGCCGCGATCAGTAACGTTAGACACGAGTCGTTAACCTCCTGGTAGGATTGCGCTGAATTCACAATGCTCTGAAAACATTCCGACACATGGCTGCAACACTATTATCATTATTATTGTTGTTATGTTGCCACGGCGGATCGTTTACGGGATAGCCGGAGAGCAGCGAGAAGCAAATATCTTATAGAGCTGAACTGACTCTACTATAATATGCAAAGAGAAAAAACTCTTTACGTCTTCACACTAATGACTTTATTGTGTCAGATTTTTTCGTACATTAGTACAACATTAATTGGCTACTCATTAAAACATTTAGTACTCGGTGTTCTCTGCTTACCCCGCAAGAGACCTGGCGATCCTAGCGTGACCGTGTAATAATAATAATAATAATGATAAAGATAAACTATGTGTTACATCGTCTCATGCAATTTCGTCCCGCGTTAAAAATCCACCCAGATCTATTTTCACGATATAGCTTCAAAAATGATCAAAATAAATAAAAGATGTGGAACTCACTGAAAAGCTTCGTTGACAAGGTTCGCGTGGGTGGCGACATCGCCGCCGATCTGCTCCGATAGCTGGAGGTAGGTGCGTAGCGGACCCTGGAACAACAACCGGGATTAGACGCCCACGCGACATAACTCGAGGCGGACTTCAATTAACATCTATTTATTTCTTATAACAGATAATGTTACTTACTAAAATGACAATACTATTAAAGGCCATAAGGCCATGTAAGGCCATAATTTGCATAGAAGCCAAGTACAGTTTGACTGACTTCACACTTCTGATTATGGAAAATTTAAATAGAATGGAAAACGTTAACATAGAATTGTAAAGCGTGCAAGTTCCCTCATAATGTTTGATCATGTAAGCTCGCGAAATTTCAGTTAGCGTATCAGTATTTAGAGTAGGCCATAGGATACTTTAAACAGCGGCTGCCGAGCATGACAGACGGTTGGAAGAATCCTTTATCTGAGGCATGCATATTTCCTTGCCATTTCTTATTGAATGTACCTTATTTTCTATTAAAATTAAATCATAATATGTAAACATCATTGTCGATTTTTGTAATATTGTACTGAAATGTATTTACATATACATATGTGCTGGTGGAAAGAATTGTTAACTTCAAATATAAAGCGTACAACAGTAAAGGCCGTTAAATATATGGAGTATTTATGGCGCCTATTTATTCAATTCCAACAGTTAGTCTATACATACCTAATAAACAAGCACTAAAGGCAAGTAAATGTTGAATATCGCCATAAATAACTATTTATGCTCAATTATTATTATAAACTTATTTATTTTCGCAATATTCCAACAATAATCTACCGAGTATCGAGATTGTGTAAACTAAAGTAACAAACGAGCAATATTTATCTTGGCTATTTTCGTCTTCAGCGATCGTTTATTACTTTGTACTTCGGCCGTTATTCAAACAGCGTTACTCGACAAGATCTTTTTCTTCCCTTTTCCAGTAGATTGATTACATTTATACGAAATGTCTATTAGGCGTTTATTGCGCAGTTCCACAAACGCTCTATATAATAGGTATCTAATTGATGGGGGAGTTCTCATCCCGAAAAGTCAAACTCGGATCACGGGTCAATGCATTTTGTTTATCCAATTACAGTTGGCTGGAGCAATTGTGTAATGTAATTGTGACGAGGTCGAGGAGAAATTGTAATGACAATATACAAAATATTTATCTTATTAAGTCCTAAAATGGATTACATAGATTGACACAGTATTAGGGACCAAGAGTCTAAGTGCTAAAACTAAGAAAATTGATAAAAATCAATCCAGTAGTTTTTGTGATGCGCGCACAACGGCACACCTCTATTATACTATTTATATAGATTGTGAACGCTCAAAACTTTTCTAACATCTATCACATAGACACAACGGTGTAGCAGACAGGAGGTAACTTGTTTACTTCCGCGACAGCTCCCGGGCGGTTGATTTATTGCATACTTGTTGGTAAATCACTTAGCTAGAGTCGATCTGGCTGATTGCAAACACGGCCGATTATCGACGGAATTGATTGTGTCGTGGTCAATGTAACAGGTTGATATTGTATCACAGTTAACCCTTCTATCGTTCTACTGTTAGACACGCGTGCTATCTCCGACTGAGAAGGGTTAAGGAAGTCTGCCATGCCGGAGAAATGCGGTTTGAGAGACATTGTACTGAAATATTCAAATACATACAAATACAAACAAATACAAACAAATAAAATAGTACGCAATAAAATAATCGAGTAGCCGTCTCTTTCGTTTAGTGGTTGCTAACCCGACTGTAGAGCAAAAGGAGAACCTTTTCCGAAATTCGAAGCCAGGAGAGTTCGAATCTCGGGTCGGGCAAAGTATTACTAGATTCCTATCTTAAAATTCCCAGTAGTAGCACAGAGACTGGATTTGTGCCTGGTAAATAGCAATAGGCTCGACTCCTGTTACATGAGACGTATAATACGAGTACAAATGGTGAAATGAGAGAAGTACACTCCTTTGCCTACGTCTAACAGCGAATACAGGCGTGACATTAAGTTATTTAAAATAATTGAGAATTACAGCTGCCTTCCTAGAAATACTTTAGGTTTCTTTTAAAGATTTCATTTCGCTCTTTCATACAAATATTCTTTTCCACGGTTCAAAGCGAACTGAAAAGGAACGTAAAAAGTTTAATACAAAGTAAAATATTAGACAAAATACTAAATTTGCTCAGCGCTTAATACTTCGCCTGAGAATTGTACAGTATTAAAATGTTTCGTAACTAAAACAACTTTATCTTTTATTCAATTTCTGTACAGGCCTCTTATTATTTATTCACTGTTATTAAAATGTTACGATTCCGTTTTGAAAATGAAACCGAAAGGTTAGAATTTATATTAAAAATGAAAGAAAATATTAATTGGTATAAATTTATAATTCCTCTCATTCGATCATTAGGAGAGATTGGCGGATGAAAGAGTGACTGATTGACTGATGAAGGGGAATTGTTAACAAATATTTTTAGTCTATATACCAGATTCTGACGTCAAATCAATTAAGTATTTGATTATATACTATTTAGATATCGTTGGTAATTGTTCGAAAAATTTAAAAATTACAGTAACATACTAATTTTTTAATTTTCATAATATTTTATAATAAAACATAACTTCACACTTATAGTCCCCGAAAGGGTAGGCAGCGGAGTGTAGTACATTCCCATAATTCATAAGTTACGTATACGTCCCAGGGAATAGGTTGTGAACATGTTTCCAAACACCGCGCACAGATCCAAACTCCGTGCCACTCCTAGAAAACCTTAGAGAAAGTTGGAAACATCCAAATAACACCCGACCCGGGATCTCCCGATCAGCAGTCGCGCTTTCGACGACTTGACCAACGAGGCAAGTTATTGCATATATATACATATTTATTTACGCTTAATTGTTTAACACAACAGATGGACCTTCTGTTACTATTGACTTTCTCTAGGAGTCAGCCCTTACCATAAACAAAGTTTACAGACTGTAAGGACAAACCTAACATTACGTTCGTTCACAATCTGACGTCTAATAAATATTACAATTGAATTTACGTTAGTACAAGAAAACATTGAAAGCTCGCAAAGCAAACATTACGCGTTCCCTTGAAAGTTATATTCTCTCCGAGTGTTTCTACAATCTCTTATCAATACATTTCAAAACTAATATACAGAATTAAGAGTATGTAAGTCACGTCTAATTTATTCATAGGCTTATGTACGTACGTATATTCATGTTTAATATGATGTAAAAACAGTGATGATATAGTGGTTTAAGATGTATTCTGTTACTCTGTGGTAGTAGGTACAAATCTTCACGCGCATCCCTTTACAAGAAATCTACATTTAAAGATTAAATGTCACATGATGAGTGAAGGAGAACATTATGAGGAAACGGGCACACCATAGAATTCTTGTATGTAAATAAGTAATTTTGATGCTGTTGCATCAATAGCATCCAGAACGGCAAATTTGGATTTGACGTACAGTCTTAAAGCAGATCATTTGTAGAGATGTAGAGTTTAACATTCACTATAGTGAGTGTTACCTGCACCAAGTCCTGATACCCGTTGACGCTCATGCTGTCGACGATGGGCTGGTCGTCCTCCAGAGGTTGGGGTGGCGGTGTGACGACGCAGACGGGCGAGGGAGCGGGCGAGCGCGGCGGGGTGGGGGAGCGCGCGCGCAGGTGGGGCAGCCGCTCGAGCCGGGACGTCACTCTCTCCAGCCGCTCGATCAAAGCCTCTAACTCCGCCGCCGGGTTCTGTCCTGACGTTGACGATTCCGCCTCGGCACCTGACGGCCAACAACGGAATATTTACATCGCATATTCAGTATACATGCACATGTCATAAATACAACAGACCGGTAAAAAAATCACATCATTACAATAGGATTTAGATGTTTGAGCTAAATAAGTAATTGAGGCTGGAATACTAAAAGTATACAAAGGTTGGGATGCACAATTTAGTCCATAGTTGTACCATACAAATGAATACAGAACATAATACAATAATTAATCACGTGCTCAGTGATATAATTATAAAAATCATATCTATAAAAAATATTATTATCAGCCAAGTCCTCTGCTAGACGTAGGCCATCCCAATGAACGTAATCGCAACCTATATATAAATTCAATTATAATTTCATTTGTTTAAGTAATTACGTATCAACACCGACCTATATTCCCAAAGACTATAACCACAAGTAGAATGACTAAAAATCGAAGGATGTGTCGCGGCGTCGCCTTTCGAGCCTATCGCATTACTATCAGCACGTAACATATATGGACACTAAACAATTTGATAATTATGTATATCGACGACATATTTACTTCACAATAATTAGACAAGCCAACGAATATTTCAATAATACTCTTAACATACTCATAGTGTTGCCGTGAGTGGAAGAAATATACAAACTGAGAATAAAACGAGCTGGACATTAATCATAAAAAGAGTATAAGGAAAAAATGTGTCTTTATATTCCACACATTTTTTCATATCGTCACTCACAGAATTACATATAAGCTCTACGGATAACGTAATGCACCGTACTAGGTAGAAGCTATAAGAACAATCTAAACCTAATAACCTAGCACGTACCGTGTGAACTGGCGTCCTCTGTCACGTTGTTGTCGTCAACAACCATTGTGGTGTCTTCGTCTATGTTGGCTCGCGACTCGAACAATCTTATGAGATTTTGCAAATTCTGTGCACCATTTTCACTGTCCATGGTACTAGATGTTTCTACCGCGATACTGAGCCCGGCAAAACTTATGAGCTCACTAAGCGCAAGTAATTCGCGTCGTCTGAAGTCAACGGGTAATGTTTCGCTGATGGTGCGTTCACTATCAAATGACTAAGCCGCAATCGTCGGAGATATGATACGATAAACATTACTCGGTACTGTCACTGAATGAACGATAAAGAATTGCATGTATTTCTGAATATGTATTTAGTGTAGATAGTCTAATTTTAGTTAAATTAAAATTAAAGTCTAAAGGATATTAATTTGTTTTGTACATCAACGATTGTTTCAAAAATAATTTAGGTATCTAAACTAGAGTAATGAGTCTCGGAATATATTAAATATATTTTCAAATTTACAATAAAGGTCAAAGTATTTGTCTAACTAGAATATTGTAAAAATATATTGTTTAGTTATTGTCTGTCTATCAAGCATTAATAGAACAGCTGTACACAGATTATGACATTTTTTCGTAAACTTCTTTGAAAGGTTGAAGAAATAGCTGTACAATTGAAGAATTTATCTTCCTTGTCACAAAATCACCTTCAATGGTTTCGTAAATTTTTAGGAATATAAATCTTTCTACTCATAAATAGCTTTTATGGTAAGCCATAATTAACCGAAAATGATATTTGAGTTGCCCACTAGATGGCGTTGTATACTTTACTGAATTACGCCAACGATTTTCCATGGAATCAACTTTATAAAAGCACACTGATATTTCAACCCTTTATTTATCCAAGAAAACTTACGGTTGCACGTCATGTAAGCGAAAGAAGTATGATATTTAAAATTATACAAATATGATAATGATAATTTAAAACAGAAAGTAAACAATAATTCATTGATAACTTTGAAATTATTTTCTAGTATAGTTTGAACATATAGTTTTCTAATTTCTTCGCAAATAGAATCACGGATAGAAGTAGACGTAGAGATATAAATTTTAGTGTAAAGTACATAAACCTATAAACACCTTTAATATGCCAAACATATCACCATTAATACAACTTTACGCTATAATTCCCTTCAAATCCCTCTCCACCACATACAACAACAGTTTTCTATGAACGCCGCGAAGATCTCAGCACAGACTGAATTAAAAACAGCTAGTCAAAAGATTCAAGTAAGTACTCCAGACACGCTGGAAGGATCCATTAATGATGAAATTAAAATGTTAAACGGCACTGGAATCACAATGCGCGTTGTCAACGGGAAGTGGGCTCGTCGTTTGATACTCGGTGTTACATTTTATCGTGTCATTAGTCATGGACTCGTGATAAACTATCGTTTTGGACATTCAATTGACATTTAACCATATACCTGTATGAATAGAGATATTTGGCACTCGATATTCTCTGCTTATACCGTCAGGGACCAGGCCTGATTATATAATAATAATAGTAGACATCATAATGACAACAACTGACTATTAACACACTGACACTGACAAACAGTTACTATGTATATTTATCTCAGTATTTTGTTCATGCATATTTCTAGATAATATTTATGTTAATGAGCATCCATTTCTATGCAGTTTTATGCAAAATAACAGGTTAAAGGTAAATGTTAAGTCGTCCTTTATAGAAATGACTGTAAATTATATTTTTATAGAACTGTTTATATTGTAACAAGGGTGCGAGGTACTGCTAACAATATGATCTAACTGGGGAGTCTTCAATCGAGTTTTTAGAATCTCGATATTGTTAACTCTACGTCAATGTGGACATGAACGGACCCACGTACCAAATGATGCTTGGTTTATATAGACTTATCATATCCACTTAAGTATGCTTTAATGTGGGTAGTGGCACATTATAACAACTTAGCATTGTAGTTCTCGGTCAGCTAGGTGGCAACACTATCGCTTAAGTGGAAGTACTGTCGTCTTTATCAGACCTGTGCTGACTAATATTTATATTCAGCAAAATAATACAAAAAACAATACATACTTTATATATTTTATTTTTACTATCCACGTTTGTTCGTCCAAAAATAATCTTTTACCTTAATAAAGCTATTCGCTTTGTTAATATTAATTATAGATTGCTATTGAGGTGAAGGCGAACATATTGAGGAAATATACACATGTTAAGAATCCTTTATGTGAAATATGGCCATCATGCCCATTATGGCTTGAAACAGTCTCATTCAAATAGACCCGTGTCTCACAGTGGAACCATAAAGGAACTGATGAGGAACTGGATTATAGAATACATTGGTAAAAACTAGACAATACACAAATGAATAAGTAAAAAAAATATTCATATATTCGTAAAGTATCCATTCATACACGCTAAGTAGATTTCGTATTCAGCAAACTCTCCTTGGAATAATTACGATTTGAGCCAGTGTTAACGAGAGTTTGCATATTTGAATCAACGTTTCCATGGCTGTTCTTCTGTTAATAATTGAACACGACATCGTTGGAACTTCCCAAAGCAATTACAGTAGTGTTGCTATGAATATGAAAATCTAAATATTTGCTTTAATGTTTAAAATCCCAGGGCTTTCAGAGGTAAATACATATAAATTAAATTCTGTGTACACGATATAAAGTAAATATTCAGTAATTGCCCTGTAATAAAAACAGGTCATTATTATAGCGTCATTTCAGGTCCTTTACGGTGTAAGCAGTAAGGGCCGATTGCCATTTCTCTGAGCTTACAGTTTTGACGCGCTTCTTCTATCTTAAGGTAATATATTAATAAATAAATATAAGATAATGTTAAATAAATAAAATATGATGTTAAGCAAGTAAAATGTACTGTTCAGTCTCGACTAATTTTACAGAGCATTAAGAATAAAATTTAATACAACACCTACAAAGTTCCCAATATTATTGACAATGAAAACTGTGTTCTAATTAAAATTTAGAGCCAGTTGTAACTTAAACGGGCATTTACTTTGTCGAGGTTCCAATACAGGGGCTTACATTACATAGTGCGACGGCGATATTGACGTTTACTTACTATAACATAACATCACACCTGTATTCCCCAAAAGGGGTAGACAGTGCAGTGTAGTATACTCTAACGATTAACTAGTCATGTTATCCGTCCCATAGAAGAACCTGTGAGCCTATGGACTCACACTGGGCTCAAATACAGACTCCACAACATCTAATAATGGTTATCGCAGACGGACCTATGATGTATAATAATATATTGTGCTTCAATACAAATTATAGCAATATACAGACTATACTATAATATCTATCTCTGCGGTCATTACCTGCACAATAATATGACTTGCCATACCGAGATATATGACACTATCAATTCACATATTTTGGCGACCTAAGAAAGAATAGCTACGTGTGCGGTCACTCAAGCCTTACTATATACAATATATTGTATTATAACATAAAATGTCTTGCGATAACATACCTTATAACTCCGTCTGAGGCGGCATTAATGCTCAATATTTAATCGAGAATTCTCCAAAACGAAATCACTGGACATGGGAAGGAGCGACGCACAGCTGTTCGCGCTGTTTATTTTTGGGCACCGTGTAGATGGCCAAGGTCGGATTGAAATGAGCAACGCCGATACCCTTACATTCGATCGTCTTAGTATATAGAATGATTCAATGGAAACTTTGGACTGTAACTATTTTGTTTAAGACAATGTAACTTGACATCAAACCTATTCTTCCCTGAAGGGGTTGACAAAGGAGTATAGTGCTCCCGCTTCTCAGCCGTTAGGTATACTACGTATAATATATACCGAAGAATATAAGCTTATTGTGATCTATTTAATGAGATCATTAAGCAAATATGAATAAAAATTCAGTAAGTTATTACATACCAAAACAGTTAATACGATTGGAAATCGTTTACATACCAAATACATTTGAATTATCATTTAGCGCGATGTCATTTTAATAAAGTGAATTTAATGATAGTACTTTAAAATAATTAGTTATCGTTAAATATTGGAAACGACAATGAAATATCGTAAATAGAAATATAATCAAATGTAGAAATCATAATTAGAAACATATTAGTAAATGTTTATGACATGTGATTAGAATAAAGGATGACTAAACCGATAGACACTCGATATTTATGATTTAATCCATCAATAATCAGCGTGTATAAGTCCACACCTGGACATAGACCTCGCCTAATCAGTGCCATTCCACCCAGTCCTGGGCTTATTACATCCAGATGCACGCCCTACCAGCTGGTCGACGACCTTAGCATTAAATACAGGTCTATGTATATATAGTAAGAACAAAAAACCGAATATTTCGCTGCATCTGTTAAACCGGCACAATGAAGGAAACTTTAGCGTTGTTTTGGTTTTAATAAGCCATAAGGAAAATATAGGATTAATACAAAATTAGACGCATACAAGCTATTACATGAGAATTTATCATGTACATATGTATTTGTCACATATATGCACATCTGATGGGAGAGTCAAAGTTGATAAAGAGAGAGATGAATGTAGAGGGATCACGTCAAGTTTGTAAAGATAGAGATATTTGGAATTTTGCTCTCTCTGTCTTCGTCTTAAAGGAGCAAGCGTAATGATAATAACATCAACAATAATCATAATATACATTAAGAACAGTCACGGTCAAACATTTTCATGTGGTGATGTATTAAAAACCGCCATACTTAATTAATCATTAAAAAAAAACTGTTAATTACTGTACCATCTGTTGCGCAGACAGAAGGAGCAGACTGTGTTACATATGTACGTACTACGTACACAGTGGACCTCAGTGGAACTGTGTCGCCAATGACCTGATCCAGCGCGGCGGTTACATTGCCATATTGGGATATCACAACGCAAGGTGTGCTTATATATCAAACGTAACTTAGTTTTATGAAGAAATATTTGTCTTTCTATATATTTTTTATTTATTAAAGATAACAATAGCATTTAAATACATGCATTATTAAATTGTGAATTACAAGTTTGAGCCGATAACAGCTATCCACTGAAGTACTCTACCGGGTTTTGAGAGAAAGAACAAAATATACGATCAAACATTTGCTATGTATCTTGTATACTAAAATTCGTGCATAATTACCGTTATTATTATTATGTCGTCACATCAGATCCTTTACGGGGTAGGCAGAGAGCACCGAGTTCCAAATAAATCTATTCTTACAGACCTCATGTATTTCTTCTAGTATATTATAGAACAAATAACTAGGTACCTATTAAATATCAACTATATATTTTTTTTTATTTTCATATTTAATGATACCGTTATTTTGAAATAAAAAAGAGATGGTAACATTATTGTTAAATTTTCAGTTAAGCTTACATAAATTTAAAGTCATTGCAGTAGACTATATCACGCGGCCAGGTTAATTGGATTGAATACTTTATGAGTCGCGAAAATAAAATTCCCGCACTGACTGCGATACAATTTTAATGAAGTAATCAAAAACAGCGAAGAACATTTAAAACTGGTTAACACGGCAAAGAATAAAGAGATTATCTATGTTTATAAGACTTGGAAAAATATACCAACCAGTAAATGTCATCACGTCAGGTCTTTTGCGGTGCAGGCAGTGAGCACCGAGTGCCAAAGGTATCCTTACAGGTAGGTATCCTTACAGACGTGCGCTGCTTCCACATTCATATAGTTATATATGATTGAATGGTATGGAAAAATATGTACAGTGTGCTTGTACAACAAATATATGTGTAATAGGTATTTAAGTGACGAAAGCCTCAGAGCCGTTGCAAGGAACGTGTAGAGTCCACTTAGCCTGTTCCACTTTCGTTTCCTCATCGGAAAGCCAGACTCATACATTTTAACGACGGCGTGTATTACAAGCAAACAAGGCGTTATTTTTTTAATTACGTATACACGGCCTTAGGCTCTCTCGTTTCGAATGGACAATTGTTTTTAACAGTAGAATGTTCTGGTTGATGGTGAGGATGCAGAAGGTGGTGATGATGATGGTCATAAAAATGTTGATTATGACGATACCTACAACATAATTATAGCAATAAAAGCATTTGTATGTTTAGTTATAGAACAAATAATCTTGATTCGGTATGTCAAACTTAACATAC